>ML819469.1:148085-171735 GCA_009831015.1 Picea engelmannii
TTAATGCGCCATTAGTGGGAAACACATTTTTCATATAGTTAATACCATAATGCCTCCTACTATTTTACCTCAAGGTGTTTGCTATCCTAAATGATCTAAAAATATGTTATCACATGGAATAAATATTCCCAGAGATAATTTCAAAGTCAGGTTTCCTCTTACACACCAATTATTGGAATCTTAGGTATTTAAATATTTATATGTATGATAGATTGGTTAATCTCTAAAACCTTGAATGTATTATCATACAGAAAACATAGTGTAACTTGAAGGACTCCATTAAACCCTCTAATGTCCCATATACTAGTGAAGTACACATCCATCCAAATGAGTCTCCATATAGAGAAAAACATAAAGTTTGTCTTACCCCTTCTTTATATACTATTATCATTAAAACCATTGATCCATGTCTAAAAATTATTAGAGAATAATTTCCAACCTTGAAAATGTTATATGTTGTGTTGATTCATCATATAGACCTGACAATCATAATCAAAAGTAGTGGTGGCATATCAATAAAATAATATTTTTTAAAGTGGTCCCTAGCCTCCTAAACAAGGGCTTACCAAAACAATTTTAGGGAATGGATAAGAAACAACGTGAGAAGATATTTCATACCTTTTGGAACATAATTCAACCAAAATGTAAGATAAAAAATATTGAGTTTGGAAAGTCAATTATCTCACTAATTGGACAACATAATGTTAGATGAAAATGAGTAAGTTTGGTAGATCAATTATCTCAATAATTAGACTAGATATTTTAAATCTTATTGGGTGAAAATAGTAGAACGTGGTCCAAAAAATTGTCCAACAAAGGTATTGTTGTCTAGCATTGCATATAAATTCTTGGAAATAGGGATTTTCTCACACGAGGTCCATTTCCATGACTTTAGATGGTTTAGGAAGATCGGAAAATGATAGTCACAATCATTAAGGCCCCTAATTGTTGCTTGATATATTGATCATATCTTAGGACCATATTTTGGATTCTTAATCAAACATTCCATAATGGTAATGCAAACACAATTACTAAACTACAACAAACTCATTTAAACCACAATGGAGGAATGCATCACCAACAATTAAACATCATCAACATATATACATTAATACAATAACTAAATTTTGAAATGAGGCAACACATCCATCCATACACATCATCAACAACATAATCACATCATATATTATTATCAAACCATAGGTCACAAAAAACTACAACACTCAAAGGATACAAAATATGGCATATATCATCTAGTAGACAAAGCTCGTATTATCCCAATACATCCCAACACTTTACACTTTACAAGTTGAAGCCATTACATTATGTATTTCCTCTTAGAAACTCGATTCTTTTTAGCCATTTTCTGAACTTCTAACGTAGTAAAAGTGATCTACTAGTTGTATTTTTCTTTCTTCTCCATTTCTCTACAATCTTATCTGAGCTTATCCCTCAAAATTAGGGATTTATTCTTGATTTCCCAGCTCTTTCTTTTTGCAACCTCTATCCTTCCTTATTTTTCTAACTATCTCCTAATCTAGGTGGTATCATCTAGATATACATTGTTTATAATAAATTTCACCACCACGTCTACAAAAAACAAAGTGGCCAACAAGCCTCAGCCACCCCCGCTAACTCAACCTTGATTGAACTTCAGTTTCTTTTCTCTAATTTCCCTCCAAACAAAGGGGGCAATTTTAGGACTATGATAATAACCTATTGCTAGAATCTTGAGAAGGTTTCCAACCTTTAAGACCACTTAGTCAAAACTAGTTTTGCACTAGGTAGGAAAGTTCTAGCCATTTGGCATGGGCCTTCTCCTTATTTGGAATTTCTAGCATGGTATCCACCAAGCTATTTAGACATTGGAGTTCTCAACATTTTTTGCGTTGTCAGGATTGAGGGAGTGAAGTTACTGCAAAAAATTGCTCACATCTTGGGAAATTTGATCTATCTCTTCATCCAAGTGATAAATTACCTCCTTCTTACACTACCTTTCTTTTAAGTCCACCATGGTCACTTCCTTTACTTGCACACTAAAAATATTTTTATATAGGTCATGTTGTTGGCCCTTGGTTATGGAAGCAAGTGAAGATTAAGGGAGAAAAGGAAAAATGTAAATTGCACAGAAGACACAGTGACTGATACTGGGTCGAAGTGAGCAAAAGAGCAGAAAAGATGGAGCGAAGTAAGAGAAAACAAGACGTTGGATGAGGAGATCGAGGATGAAAGATCAACAAGGAAGAGGGATCATAGACAACTCAGCAAGCGAAAGAAGATGTCAACAGATGCTTTGAAGCACCGCATGTGAAGGAAGGAAAGATAGGTTGGTGAAGCCCTGAAAACATGGGTCAAGTTGACCTAGGGTTTTAGACACCTAGGGTTTTGGTATATAGGGTTTTTACACTTAGGTTTTAACGTAAGGGTGTCCGAGAGATATTGTAATGTATAAATAAAGGTCTAAAGTACCTGGGATGGAGTTGGTGCTAAGTTGGTTGAGGGTTCATTGTTATTATATGATTGAGTGAGTACTATTGTGTGAGAGAGAAGTGTTGAGTGTGATAGCCTTCTGGTATTGTAAGATCTTCAGTTGGGTGCAAAGATCAACCCTGTAGTTGGGTGCATAGGGACGAGAGAGAAAGAGAGATAAGAAGAGAATATCTGCTAGCTGAGAGCACAGATAAGAACTGTATGCTTCCATCTTAATATATCATAAAGCACAGTTCTATGGACATATCCCTAGGGAGAGGGTGAACCATGTATATCTTGTGTTATGTGTGATTGATGTTGTGTTCTTTGTCATTTGATATGTTGCTAATGTGATATTGTGTTATATTTGAAATGTAACTTGCGTAGTAGGCTTAAGGAAGATAAAGGATAACTAGGTGGTTGTGTGTTGTTGTTGTGAATCCACTCTGCATTTTCTTTGGTTGTAGACACCTATGTCCTGCAACCCCATATAACTACTTCGGGTGAGACTGCATCTACTTCGCAGGTGTTTCCAAAAGGGTCAGTAGTTAGGGCTTGTTGGTGCACTGTTGTAGCATTGAACACTAGGTCTTCCCTTGTTCCAACAAATGGTTCCGTTGTTGGGACAAGAATCTTCTTGAGGGAATGTCAAGGTGGTTTCCATCGAATACAGAGATTCAAAAGTGGATAGAAGATCAAGAAAAGAACTTCGCTGAAGCCCAGGACAAGAAACTTAATCTTACTACAAAGGATTGGTTGGGAAGATATATCTTTACTGATATACATGAGATTTTCTTTGGGGGAATCCATCAAGAGCTATATGAGTGGCTAACTAGGTTAGCAGATACCCAGTTCGAAGTCAGACTCAGACCACCTATGGTTTGGACGTCGACACTGATCAAGAAGGTCAAGAGAGTTGTAATGTCATGTTAAGAGCATTAGATCACTGGTTTGATAGCACCATTGGAGGGTATATCACTGAGTTTGTTGTTGACAGAGTGGAATGGTATAGCCAAGAAGAGAGATATTTCTCTAAGGGACCTAGAGGAAAATTTTTACATTTTCTGAAGTTGAAGATAAAGATGCTATTGCATGAGAAGAACATCTTTAAGATACAGTAATCGGTCAGATCGGAAGAGCTAAATGTTCAAAAATTCAGACAGCGATAGTGACACAGAGGCTAGACATACGTGCAATGGGAAAGTATTCAGAGAAGTTCACCCCGCGAACCTGTTTAAGTAGAACTATGAAGACGAAGGGTTCTATAGTGGAGAAGAGGCAAATATGATAGACGGAGAGCATTCATAATCCACTAGGACAAAGGAACCTCTCTAAGAAGAGCCAGAAACTTCAAGAAATGCATCGACTATTGAAGTAAGTACTATTATTCCTCTTGTTACTACAACAACGTTAAGTAACCAGAGTAACCTAAGTCATCAGAACGCTCAGAGCACTGTCACTAGAAGTCCACACCTAGGAAGATCTATGGCAGATGAGATGAGGTTACCCACCTTTAGAGGAGATGGATCTGAAGATCTTGATCAACAAGGGTTTCTATGTGAAGATGTGTGGAGTATTAAGAATATCACTGATGAAGTTGTCAAACGAGCTCAGTTCAACACTACCCTAATAGATCGCACACTGAAATGGTACATGAAATTTGTCCAAGGAGCTACACCTAAATCACTGAATTCCATTAAGATTGTGCTAATTGTCGAATTCAAGAAACCTAAATCAGATTCGTAGTGCATTACATAACTAAAATAAATCAAGAAAAGAACAGACAAAAATCTGTGGGAGTTTGATCAGAGATTTAAGACCTTGACAGGCCATTTGAGTTTTCAGATACTAGATGAGCAGAACAAGGAATGGTTCATTGCTGCCTTCTTGCCACACATGAGAGTTCCTCTGATGCAACAAAATATTACTTTGCAGGCTAAGGCACTAGAGATCGCCATGAAATTAGAATCAACCCCTATGGGAGATTCCAACTCAGGTATGAGTCAAATCTTGAGTCAGCTAACTAGCTTATCACGGCAGGTCAAAGATATGAAGAAAGACAAAAGAAAAGATAAAATAAAAGACATTTGGTGTATCGGATGCAGATCAGAAGACCATGATAGGGAACACTATCCCTTATTTCAGTAATACCTGGCCTCTGGAGCTCCGAGCCCTTTGAAGCAAGTTACCCTACCCTGGTGCGAGTTATGTAGAAATTGACATCGCCCTGGTGAATGTTACTATCTGAAAAAATATGTCCAGAAACCCAAAAATATGTATTGCACGTTCTATAAGTTGGTAGGAAATGGTGACAGGGATTGTAGGGATTACAATCTCATGCATGAAAGTTCAAGGGATATATACAAAATTCAAGGTGAAGTACAACAAGAAGGAAGCACTGTGTAGTATAATTCCCTTGGGAGAGGAAACTTCAACCCTCGGGGTGGATTCCGAGGAAGAGGAAGAGGAGGAGGTATGGGTCGAGGTTGAGGAAAAATAATTTATTATAACTGTGCACATCCAGTACACTTGGCAAGGGACTATTAGAACTCTTGTACCACTTCTAGCTACTGCAACTCATTCGAGCATTTTATTGAGGAATGTCCAACATTGCTAGCTAAGATTCAGGAGAAACGAGGAGGAAATAAAAAAATACAACTAATCAAAGAAGAACCTCGTGGAGCAGATCCTAGATTCATTGTTATCACACGATGAGGCATTGTTATAGGAGAAGATAGAGTGATCCAAGGAAAGACTACATAAGAATCAAGAGTCAGGAAAGTTGTAGAGAAGACACAAGAATTTGACCCAAGGAAAGAGAAGCAGATATTTGAGGAAGCAAGAAAGGAATTCGGAAGAGATCAAGCTTCTTCATCAAAGTTTTGACCAGAAGTAAGAGAATATGGAATGCCACTGGAATTTGACCAGTTTACTTCGTCTGGAGATGGAAAAGAGGTGAGTAAACTTGTCAGTTTCTTGTATATGTTTATTGAGTTGATTAAAGATGAAAAATCCATACAAGAACTACAAAATTTGGTCAGATATTATGAGATAGGAAGGGTAGATCCTTTTTCGAATAAATCAGTACATCAACTATCCAAGAAGAGAAGGAAAAATAAAGAACTACACCTTAATGCTCATATTGGAGAGTGCAATATAGACTATGTGGTCCTCAACTTAGGGTTGGAGGTCAATGTCATGATGAAGCATACCTGGGCACTGATGGGATAACCTAAGTTGATCTATTCCCCTATCAAGATTATGATGGCTAATCAGCAAGCTGTAATCCCCTTTGGAAGACTAGAGCATTTCCATGTGGACATCGATGGAGTAAGGAAGTTTGCAGACTTTGAGGTGATTGAGATAGTTGATGATAGTTGTCCTAACCCTGCACTGTTAGGAATTGATTGGGCTTTCAATAATTCCACTGTGGTTGATTTAAAGAAAAGAAGAATGAAATTTGAAAGATATGGCCTTAGGGTCATTGCACCTTTGGATCCCGATGAAGGTCAGAGATACACATAACCCATCAAAGAAGAGGACCACACATATGAACTAGAAAACATATACAAATTGACAGCCAGACAATAGGACTACATTAATCCTACATCAGATGGGAATTATAGTTGGTGAAGTGACAACGCATGCTCATCATATTCAGAAGAAGAACTGGAGAACTGGCATAAAAAAATGTACAAAGTATCTACAAGGAGATGTGCTAAATTAACAAGGGAAGTATGCTAGATCGGCACAACAATAAGTAACTTGCCCACCTTTGATGGTCTGAATCATTTAGAAGCATTCTTGTTGGAATTTGAAGAAATTGTACCACTACCAGAAATCTTTTTGGCAATGGATGAGGCCCTAAAATCAACTCCAGTGAGATGGTGGGGGACACACAAAATCAATATTATAGACTGGGTACAATGTCGCACTTTGATGATAGTGCGATTTTAGAGCAAGTAGAAGGCTAGGAAGTTAGGTACACATGCCGAAGCTATCTGAAGGACCATATCCGAAGTTGCTAGGAATCTAGTAACAACATTCCTCAAGAACAATGGGTACATAAATTCATTAACACAATGGACACAACTCCCATCAACTTGTATCTTCAAGTAGAACTGTGCCTCATCACTGCAGATTGGGAAGGTATGACCCAGAACTTTGTAACTACCTTTTTGTTTGAAAGCCAATATCCTACATTAGATCAAGAATTATAGGTTTTAAGACAAAACGTGTTCGAGGAGGCACCTAGCCTCCCTTTGGAGCAATAAGAGGTTGAATGGACTATGCCTCTTCAGAAGTTGCAGGGCTGTTAAAATATCAATGTTGTTGAAGATGATGATCCTAGGAATGTGAACATCACAAAAACAAAAGGCCAAAGAGATGTAAAAGACTAGGATTCGAAATAAATTTTGTTGGACAATCAATCAAAATAAAAAAATTCAACATTGGAAAGGAACATACACCAAAGCTTGCAATTAGTGGAGATTATTGGGATACTTCAACTATTGACAAGATCAAAAAATTACTGCATGAATATCAAGACTTGTTTCCAACCAAGTTCACTGATATAAAGGGAATTAAAGGGCCCATGGAAGAGATGATAATCCTTTTGAAACCAGATGCAAGGCTAGTCAAACAAAGACCCTATAGATTGAACCCTAAATATAAGGAGAAAGTGAAGATCGAGCTTGACAAAATGATGGAAGCAAGAATCATAGAACCTATTGAAGAATCAGAATGGATTAGCGCTATGGTGGTACAAGATAATAAGACAGGAGAAATCATGATCTGTGTAGATCTTAGGAAGCTGAATGATGGTTGTTTGCATGACCCAGTCCCTACACCATTCACTGACGAAGTGTTAGACAATGTAGGAGGACAAGAAGTATATTCTTTTACAGTTGGATTTTCAGGATACCATCATATCCGGATTACCAAGGAAGATCACCATAAGACCACATTTGCAATAGAATGGGGATCCTACCAGTATACAATGATTCCATTTGGATTGAAGAATGCACTAACCATCTTTTCCAGGGTGGTTGTCGAAGCGTTTAAGGAGTTTTTACATAAATTCCTGGAAGCATACTTTGATGATTACACTATTTTCATCATTTTGAAAAATCATATTGAATGTTTAAGACTAATGTTGGATAAGTGCAGGCAATGTCATAATGCCTTGAACATAAAAAAGTGCATCTTATTTTCACCCTTCAGAGTGTTGTTGGGCCATATTGTGTGTAAGCAGGGATTACTGGTAGATCCATCCAAGATTTCCATTATAGTCGACCTACCCCCTCCTACTTTAGTCAAACAGCTGCGCACTGCATTGGGACATACTGGATACTACAGGAAGTTCATTAAGGGATGTGCACAGATCAAAACACCCATGGAGAATCTTCTAAAGAAATACTATCAGATTCATTGGACAGAAGAATGCCAACAGAGCTTCGACACACTGAAACAGAAAATGGTTACTGTGCCCATTCTGGTTTTCCCAAATTGGAGTAAGGAATTTCACATGCATGTCGATGCATATTCTATTGCACTAGAAGAAGTGTTAGCACAACCAGGAACTAGAGACATTGACCACCCATTAGCCTTTGCTAGTAGGAAGCTATCAACAACCGAGATTAATTACACCACCATAGAGCGAGAAGGATTAGCCATGGTGTATGTGCTGCCAAAATTTTGCCACTACTTGTTGGGAGGACATTTTAAGATGCTCACTGATCATTTTTCACTTAAATACTTAGTCAAAAAGCCAGTGTTGGGGGGGAGATAATGCGGATGGATTTTTCTATTTCAGGAATATGATTTCGAGATCGTGGTTAAGCCAAGAAGGATGAACAAAGGTCCTGACCACTTGTCGAGGTTGGAACATGGAGAATATTCTACTAGTTTGGAGGATACACTTCCAGATGCATAGTTGTTGGCCATTAGGAAGGTTGATGATCACTTCATAGAGATAGTGTAGTTCCTATCAACAGGACTGGCACCTAGTGAATATACAATCACTCAGAAGAAACAATTGGTAGTACGCGCTACAGATTTTTCACTTATAGCTGGACAACTATACAAGATGGGACCTAATGAGATATTGAGAAGGTGTGTTATGGAAGCAGAGAGACCATTGATCCTCGCAAAAGAACATGAAAGCATCACAGGAGGACACTTCGCAGGGAAAGAAACAACACAGAATATTCTTAGGGCTGGCCTTTGGTGGCCTACTCTACACAAAGATGCTAAGGAATACTATAAGGCCTGTGATGTATGCCAAAGAGTTGGGAATCCATCTAGAAGATACGATATGCATTTAGAGCTGCATCTGACCTTACAGGCATTTGAGAAATGTGACATTGACTTCGTGAGACCTATCAACCCACTAGGAAAGCACACAGGAACTAGATACATAATCATTGCAACAAAGTATTTGGCTAGATGGGTAGAAGCAAGAGAAGTTAAGGACTGTAGTGAAACTATAGTTGCACACTTCATATTTTATGATATCATAACTAGGTTTGGATGCCCAAAGATCCTTATGAGTGATCAAGGCACACATTTTATTAACAAGACTATTGAAGCCTTCAATCGAGAATTTGAAGTTCACCATCAGAAGAGAACGCCCTATCATCCACAAGAAAATGGTACAGTTGAAGCATTCAATAAGATCTTGGAGACAACACTGATGAAGATATGCAGTGTGAACATGGATGACTAGGATTTGAGAGTACCAGTAGTATTATGGGCCTATATAACCACTTGCAATAAATTGACCATGCAAACCCCCTTTAAATTGGTCTAGGGTCTAGAAGCAGTTGTACCCATGGAATATTTGGTTCCTAGTATGAGAATTGTAGCCTTTACAAATATGGATGACATTGGAATTGTGCAAGAGAGGCTTGCACAATTGGTCAAACTAGAAGAAGAAAGAATTTATTATAGGATTTAACCAACAGGTTCAGAAAGAAAGAGAAAAGGCCTACCATGACAGACACATCAAGAAGAAATATTTCAAGCAAGGAGATCTGGTATTGGTATATGAAAGTAAGTTCATGAGGCATCTAGGGAAGTTTAGGACACATTGGTTCGGGCCATATGAGATTTCCTATGTTACAGAAGGAGGAGTTACACAGTTGAAGACTTTGATTGGAGAATGGAAGTAATGTTTGGTGAATGAAAGCCGGTTGAAATTGTATTATGGAAACCAACTGCCTCACATCTCTCAGTAAAAGAAAAATAGAAAGGGTCTAGGTACTAGGTGCAGTTGAAACTGGGTACCAGACACAGAAAAGACAGTCTGCACATAGAATGGAGAAATAGAGAAGAACACACAGGATTCCCTATGCAGTTTGAAGTTGAAATGGAATAGGAAGTTCATATTTGAAGTGTCTCGGGATGAGTCACAGGTGAGTATTAGGGGCCTATTGGCCCTTGGTTATGGAAGAAAACGAATATTAAGGGAGAAAAGGAAAAATAAGAACTGTGCAGAAGACATGGTGACTGATACTGGGTCGAAGTGAGAAAAAGGGCAGAAAAGAAAGAGCAAAGTAAGAGAAAGAAAGTCGTTCAACAAGGAGATCGAGGATGATAGATCACAAAGGAAGAGGGATCGTGGAAAATTCAGTAAGAGAAAGAAGATGTCAACAGATGCTTTGAAGCATCGTACGTGAAGGAAGGAAAGACAAGCTGGCAAAGCCCTAAAAACGCAGGTCAAGTTGACCTAGGGTTTTAGACACCTAGGGTTTTGGTATCTAGGGTTTTGACATTTAGGTTTTAACCTAAGTGTGTCTGAGAGCTATGGTAATGTATAAATAAATGTCTAAAGGACCTGGGATGGAGTTGGTGCTAAGTTGGTTGAGGGTTCATTGTTATCATATGATTGCATGAGTACCACTATGTGAGAGAGAAGTGTTGAGTGCTAGAGCCTTCTGGTATTGTAAGATCTTCAGCTAGGTGCGAAGATCAACCCTACAGCTGGGTGCGCAGGGAGGAGAGATAAATAGAGAGAAGAAGAGAAGATCTGCTAGCTGAGAGCGCAAATAATAATTGTATGCTTCCATCTTAATATATCATAAAGAACAGTTCTAGGACATAGCCCTAGGGAGAGGGTGAACCACATATATCTTGTGTTATGTGTGATTGATGTTGTGTTCTCTATCATTTGATATGTTGCTAATGTTATATTGTGTTAGATATGAAATGTAACTTGCGTAGTAGGCTTAAGGAAGATAAAGTATAACTAGGTGGTTGTGTGTTGTTTCTATGAATCCACTCTGCATTTCCTCTGGTTGTAGACACCTGTGTCCTGCAACCCCCTATAGCTACTTCAGGTGAGACTACATCTACTTCGCAGGTGTTGCTGAAAGGGCCAGTAGTTAGGGATTGTTGGTGTGTTATTGTAGCGTTGAACCCTGGGTCTGCCCTTGTGTCAACACATCTATTGGTGCCTCTCTTTATTTTTATTTTTATGTTGGGCCAACCGATTATTGTAGAGTGTACCATGTTTCCTTTTTTATTACAATGTATGTTGTGGTTGAATATTCTCAAGCTTATGGACCATTGTCTCTATACTTTCCATGAGCGTTTTGTTTTATGTGTCACCAAGTTTCCTATCTGTATCAATATTGAGTCTCAACATGGTGAAACATTGGTGTAGTTTGGAATATGATACATAAGCCTTGTACAGTAGTTGCAATAGGGCCACATTACCAGTGCTGGGATCAATATTTGGATTTGGATATTGTATTGTATGCCATGTATATGACAACCTTATTCTAATGTCCTTAATATGAGTTCTTAGACTCAAAAGTTAGTTCTCATGTTTGAGGGTGTCTTTTTCTTCCAAGGTTACTCGAAGTTGGTATTATACAATATGAGTTCATACTGTGTCTCTTTTTCTTGGGGGTGAATCCATGAATATGTGTCCCACTTTTTAGTGAAAATGTGGAAATGAAAATTTGACATTTTACATATTTTTTAAATCGACTCCATCAAAAATCATATACACCTTGTAAATTTTGATGTGCAATGAAAAAACAATTTGTAGACAATTGTATTTTATTTCTATTTTTTTTTTAATATTAGTCATTTAATGTGTAAAAACTCCATTTAGTTAGATGTTTTTCCTTGCAAATTCAAAAAAAAATTAACAAGTGACTTTCTTTCCCAACACCTAATTTAGTGTTCAATGTATAATTTCATTTTTTTTATATGAGCATGATATACATTGAGCACAATAGATCCTGCTTATTTATTTATTTATTTATTTATTTTTTTAAATTGGATTTTTATTTTTTGAAGCTAACAAAGAAATATTTCAATCACATTTTATACCCCTTTGTGTTTCCAATATTATTTCTTTCTCTTGTTTATGTAAAATGAAAAACAAAAAATATCCTTTTGAAGTAGAAACATCCACGAAGAATCCACATATTTTTTTATAATTTTTTTGTCGTGTATTTTTTAATATACATATTTTTCTCCGGGGGCCTTCACTACTCGAGATAAAAATGTTTGTGCACGTATTTTAAAAAAATAAATTAAAAATATAGTAAGAAATTGAAAATGAGAAAAATATATGGCATTCGATAAAGTATTCAATGAAAAATATATAGGCACCAAGTCTACACCCTTCCATGGAAGAGATGAAGCGATTTTACATCCTAGAAGTTGCAACTCCATGAAAAACTACAAAGCTAGAGAAGGATACTTGAATTTTAAGCCCTTGATCAAGGTTTTTAAAATACCTCAATCGATGGATTTTAAATCTCTCTATTGAGGTATTTTAGAAACCTCGATCGATGTATTTTTGACATAAATAGTTTAATTTGGTTTAAAACTCTTGATTGAGGTTTTACCTTGATCGAGGTTTTATGCCCTCGATAAAGGTTTAAACCTTGAGCAAGGGATTAAAACCTCAATTGAGGGTCCACATAGGAATTTTTTGTGTGCTCTTCTTGCCAAAAAGTGTGAATGAGCTTCATGAAATCACCCTTAACATTTTTCCATAAAAACTATGTTTATGGTTTCCAATCCCGAGGAATAGTGCACCATAGCTAGGTTCTCAAAATACATTGTAATGGTATCATGGATTTCAAAGATGTGGAATGAAGGTTATTTTGATGATTTTGGATGGCCAATGGAAGCATATGATAGATGTATGTGATTCATTATGAGAATCACTAGTGTCCTCCTCTAGTACACCACAACACTATGTTGCATATGAATTCCTAGGTGTTAGTATTGAGATACTATATGATGTCATAGTTTTCCTAAATGTTTTTTATCATGGTCACGAAATATTTAGAATTCTTAACCATTGTCTCTATAGTTTCTATTGTGGTGTTGAAATCCATGGGTGAATTGGAGGTTACTAATTTCATCTACTTCAACTATGTCAGGTGCATTTCTTGCAATGGCACCTCCAACATTTCCTCATCACTTGGAAAGACCACTTGGGTCTCTTTTTTCTCTGGCTCTATGAAAATTTTCTTGACATTTTTTTCGGGGAGTGTTCTTGTGTGGATCTTCAACTCTATCGCCACTTATGGAACCTAAGACTTCTTGCAGATTTTCTTGTTGTTCTTTCTCTAAAGAATTTGCTCTTTGGAGATTTTGTGAGATTATATAACTTGTATTTTTCTTCTTATACTATTACCTTTTCAATTTTTCTCACCTATGACATTCGAGTGATCATGGAAGACATCACTAGTTCATTATAACTTACCTTATACAAAACATCACATCCCTTCATGGTTGTTTAGCACCTAAATAAGAAAGGTCAAACATTTAGTTGACAACTTCTTGGATCGAGTAGTTTTTCCTTTATTAACCACAAAGTAAAATGAAATATCCATTGAGACCTGCACGACCCCTATAAATGCGGTAATCAATGATTTCCATGGTGAATTAATGCTAAATGTCTTGGTTAAGTGGTGCTAGGGTGGTGTACAAGACTAGTGCAAGCTCCCATGTCATGAATGCTTGGTCCTTCAATCTCCCAAGAGGTATTATCAAGCACATTGGAACCCACTAGTGAATGAGGAGCATTCACATGGGAGAAACTAGTGAATGAGGAGAATTCACATGGGAACTTGTTCACAATTCAAGCCCCATTTTTTCCTATATAAAGAAGCCATGGGGATGCATTTGAAGAGGAGGAAAATCTTGCAAGTTTATGTTGGAGGAATGAACTTAGATACCATAATGATATATTTTTCATTTTTAAAATTCATTTCACTAATGCATAGTTTTGTTCTTTCATACATAAAAGTTGGAGAGAGAACTCAAGGAGGAAAAGGGCCCTCCCAAGAAAATATTCAGATCCCACATGTTGGCATTCACTCTCATCAAGGTGACAATTCATGTTTTTAACCTTTCCATTGGACAATAATATAAGTATTTTTGCTTCCTCCTATTTATTTTCACTTGAATGGAATTTTGTATGGTTAAATTCATAGTTTGATTATACTTATTATTTATTATTGCTTAATTACTATTCAATTGCTTTTGTTCTTGTCCCACATCTCACACTTGTCTGTTTTTAGTTCAACAACCAACTAGACAAAGGGGTTTTGTTAACCTTTGCAATTAAAACCCCATTATATATTTCCGACTCCAATTCAATTTTTAGTCATTATATCTAACTCCTTAGGAAATTTTTTTCTTACAACTAACTTTTGGTGTCTTGTAAGATCATTTATACCTATGTTGTTTCCTTATTCACCCATAGATAGATACTGGATTTTCAAAAAGGAATATTTTTTACTCTCAACAGTTCATGTGTTTGTTAGCCTCTTATATATGTCATTCACATAGTACATTGGTTGTGTTATACATGGTTTGTGCATGATTGGTTTTATAAATCATGAACTATTTTTACACATGTAGATTGCATTATTTGTGTGTGGGACTACTGTGACTATTTATGTGATATCCTATACAAGTCGGTCCAAATTCATGTTTTTAGAAGTAGATAGTTATGTTATGAAGTTTCTTATCATTTTTTATTTTTTCATGAATTCTCAACTGCTAGATATTTGATATTTTCATCTCATTTAGTGGTTAGTAACTAAACACACCTAGTTGGTAGGGAGAGGAATCATAATTTCTAGTACTTACCATGTGGATGGTTTTTTCTTTACATTTAAATTAGGTTCAAGGTTATTTACTTCACAAATTTCCATCATTCATTTGATAATTTGATTATTTCATTTCCGAACACATAAAGGAAATGGCTAGGTAAGGAATGTGCTCTTTGGTCTAAACCACTTAGTACTTGAAATAATTTTTTCTTTAAGAAAGTTCATTTAAATATATTAGAATTTGCATTTACTTCAAGCATAGTTTTTTATTCTATCCCTCTCACACACAAAAATGACTTAAAAACACTCCCACACTCATTTGTAAATTGTTGTTGATATTCCACTAGAACAATTCATCACAACAAATATTACAATATTCTGAAAATATTTTGTTATGCAATTTATTACCTTAGATATCATATTTATTATTACTAGATTAGTGATCAAATTTATGAAAATAATTGTTGGCATAGGGGCATACCTAGGGTTCAACGCTTAACAGTGCACCAACAAAACCCTGACTACCGACCCTTTAAGCAACACCTACGAAGTAGGGGAAGTCTCACCCGAGGTAGAAGTAGGGGGGGTTACAGGACGCAGGTGTCTGTAACCAAGTTGGCACACGAATCTGTGATAAAAGCACTTTGCAGAATATTATGTTAATGCTTAGGAAGTGAACATGCATTCGTTTATTAACCCCATTAACATCGTAGATCATAGTCAAATACAGATAAGCACAATAACAATCAAGTGATTATGCATCCTGAGTACTTAGCACTTAGCACTGTGAATTAAATCTAGCATTCATTTACCTTTAACATAAGTAAAGTACTTAAGAAACAAAATATCTATCCATTACACATCATAGTCAAATCACTAAGCAAATTCATAACATAAATGAAACAACACAAATAAAACCATGAGACAACAGATATACGTGGTTCACCCCACGGTGGGGATACGTCCACAAATTGCTTCGCCTCTTTATTATTCACCAAAATATTACATCTAGTCACTCATGTGCACTAGCCACATAGTCGAACTTCACACCAAACAGTATATCTACACACTAAGAACTAGATACTCCTTCTTTACCTTACAAAACTAGATCAAATGCACAGAGCCAAAATCTCTTCTCACGACACTTAGCACCTTTTACAAAATCACAGTTGAGCACAAATCCTCAACCACATATATTCCTTTGCACAAAGCAATCGGGACTACTACTTCTACAATACATTCCTCTTATTTATACTTTACAAAATCTTACAATAGGTCCAAAACATGGGGAGAACCCATGGGCCAACATCCCATAAACCCATTACAAAACCCTATAGGTCCCCTTACTGGGTCCACATAACCCTCAAAATAGGTGAGATCGACGATATCAGCTCCGCGTGGGTGCTCCTACTTCAATCAACGTGTAGAAGTCCAAAAGTGGGCCAAAAATGACCAAAGTTTCCCCAAAATTTGGTCGAGGGCCAACAGCCCCCCAACACTCAACTATGAATCGTCCCAAGTCACTAAGGTCCAAAGAATGTTGCTTCAAAGGCATTGAGCTTAACTCGAGCTACTTCAATTTGTTGCCTTGCCTGAGCCTCCTTCTTAGTGAGCTCCTTGACTATTTTCTATGTAACAGGCCCTTCCAGGCATTGTTCTACTGCTAAAACTACTTGATATAAATGTGAACCCTAGCTATCAATATCCTCGAACACCTTTCAAGCTTCATCCTGCACAGGTTGTAACTTCTGTGTTACTTCCATCAACTTACCCTGGAGGTCAGTGATCTGTTGACGTACTGTGCGCTACTCCTGGGATCTCTTCATCCTTTCCACTACTGTGAGAAACTTCATTTGCACCTTCAGTGAGAATTCTTGTTGTTGTGCCTCCTATAACTGATCTTCTATATTCTTTAAATCTAGATCCTCGGTGAGGCATTCATATGTCTAGGTGCTTCTGTCACTCAACTATTTACATGCCAAGGCAAGGGCTCTTATACTTGCTACTAATTTTTTGGCGGACTCTTCCTTGTGGTCACGCACCTCCTATGGGGTGCTCGACACTGTTCGGGCCTCCAATTCAACTATCCTATTCTGAAATTGCTGGAGGGTCTCTGGGAGATTTTCTACTTGAGCTTTGACATGCTCCTACTCCTCTTGTACCAAGCCTAGCACAGAGTGACACACTTTTCTTACTGCTTCTTTGACCATGGTCTACTCTCTGAGCAACTTCTCTTTTTCCTTCTGTGGTTGGGCTTCACCAACTCTCTTTTCCTCTTGAACCTTCTCCTAAAGCTTTGATTTCTCGCTTTAATAGGCAATGACACTGTCCTGTGTTGCTTGTAAATGTACTAGGACTTCATATTCTTCTTTTGCAAGGCTTATGTAGCCTTCTCCTTCTCTTCCCGAGATCTATGGAATCGAAATTTTGTTTAATCAGCAAGCCTTCTTAGCTAGGCTACTCTTTCAGCAGTCATTTCTCTTTGTTCCCTTTTGTATGCCTTCAAACTGCCTCCAATACTTTGAACTATCCTGGAGGTATGCCTTTAAGTTTAACCTCAACATCCAAGTTGGGGTTAGCCTGTAATTTTGCGGGGGTGGGAAACTTGATGCTATACTAGGGGAGGGTGATCCAAATACCTGGTTCACCCCACAGAGTCAACTATTCCTCCAACTTTTTGGTTTCTGATGAGGAAGGTGTAGACAACGTAGTAGGCACTGTGTGGACCAAGCGAATATCTTACTGCACTTCCTTCAATTCTCTCTCAATCCTTCCATATAACTCCACCTGTTTCTTGTCTTATCTCTACAACATGTCTTCAGAGGCGTCCTCCATGACTCCACAGACCAGACTAGTGTTGTCATTAGTGAGAGTGGCTTCCAACTGTGGCTTATTGGAACATGTTTTCTTCCTTGCTGAGGGTTTCTTCAGAGTAAATTTCCACTTTTGTGGTGTCACTGTCCTAACAAGGGGATCTTTAGGTGATGTCGCTTTGCCTCCTCCTTTATCTTCTTCTTCTTAATCTCCTCCTCCCTATCCTTCTGCTTCATATTCTCCTCCTCCCTATTCTTCTGCTTCATCATCTCCTCCTCCCTATCCTTCTTCTTCATCTTCTCCTCCTCCTGGTGAGCCAGACCTGTTATATCCAAGAGTTTTCTCTTCGTCCTCTTCATCACTCTCTATGTCCTGGACTTTAACGTTCTTTTTATACTTCTTCATCCCACTAGACTATCCGACATGTTCAACTCATGTGACCATCTATATTCCTATAGTGTCAGTGTTAGATAACTATGCATCAGTGACAGGTACAAGAAATTCTTTTGGCCATTCCTTTATGATCTATTCCATGTCTTCATCCGAGAGCTTATAGTATGACTGTAATATTTCATAGTGCTCATCTCTTCGCACGATGATGTACATGAAGTGGGGACTAGAGAAAAACTTTCTATGGGTTGGTACTGATGCACGGTATGTGGTGTCATACGTAAGAATGCTTCAATGGAGACTTTTAACTATTGATATTACCTGTGAAACACGACATTAGACTTCCATTGCTTTGTCATATCATTGGTATACCATTAGGTGGAAAACTGAGTGGCCAGAGGCTTTGTAGGTTCAATCTCTAGGAAAGTAGCTCCTTTAGGCAATTTCCAAGCCAAAAATGTGATCAAGATGATCAACCAGCTGTAGTGAAACTCATATCCCAAGTCATGGGCTTCACATAAATCCTTTTCTAATCCGTTGACGAGGTAGTTCACCCAGTTCATCTGCATGCCCTCCACACACTTTCCTGCGAGGCCCACCATGAACCTAGTGACCTATGTGGAGTGGTTCTTACTCACTAGCTTGTCAGCTAAGAGTTGGCAAGAAAGGCACACTAAGCCATCCTATATGGGGGTTACCTTGTAACCTCTCTTCCCCTTTTATACTTCTCCATAGGATTTTTTGATGCCTTGTGCTAACGAGCAGTCTGAGGTCTTCCTTGGATAGAATTGTTGTGGGTTAAGACCCTTCAAACTTAAACTTGTGATCCATTAGACCATCACTGGATCCATAGTAATTATTTTGTCGAGCCATATATATCCTCCATGACATCATGACAGAAGGAGCTTAACGCAAGAATTGACCTCCTGGTGGTGGCCAAAATGTGAAATCTTCATCACATTCAATATGGTTGACTGTGCCAATCCCTTGATCCATTGATGTAGGACGAGGTGAGGTTTCTTTCTGATTGTCTTTGTTAAATAGCGGTGAGGAGCTAGCGGGCCATAGTTATTTCTGTCTCCTAAGTTGAAGTCGATGTGCTTCAATAGCAGGATCTACCCTAACTAACTCCCAACTATGAGAATTCCTTTCAGAATGTACGCAATGAGCACAGAGTACTCAAAATCGTGAGGGATACTATCATGGTTAACAACGTCGGCCAGAGGAAGAATATATTCAAGTAGGATCGATAGGATCTGCTTCGTGTTAGCCATATCACTGTGGTGCTTACTTCTCTGCTCAGCTACGAGGTTGATGCGGGTGGAACGACGTCCAATCGAAGGGGAAGTCTGTATTCCCCTAGTTGACGATGCCTGAATACCTCTGGATACCGGTCTGTCGGCCATGAGATTCCTAAGAACTTCTTTGACATATTTCTCAAGGTCGCTAGGTTCGCCCGACATTCTATCTTTTAACAGACAGTGGGTAGAAAAACAAACAGGCAGGATATACGTTCAGATAACAATAGGCAACTAAGTTCGACACTTGGACAATTCTCGATTTATCTCAGTCAATCACGGGTAGAAAAAAGTGTTCCCAGTGAAATGATTGATGAGTTAAATAAGTGGGGTGGTCATGAAGGATCTTCCAAAGGATAGGACCTAGAGTTAAATGCTTCCATTGATGTAAATTTATTCGTTATGGCATGGTCTCAATGTCCAAAAGAATCCCTTAAACTCACAAATGTGTTTCCTAACCATTCTAGAGCATCACTATAATAGTTAGGGCACCTCCAATGATTATATAACTTCACCAGGGTGAAGTCCAAATCTGTGCAGACCTGTTGTGCCAGCGAGGTTCAAATTCCATGAACCTGCCTCCTATGTGGTTCCAGCCCGCAAATTATTCCATCTGGTTTCTATAACTTCTTGTAGATTTTCCAAATTAGCCTTCTATTTATTGAGATTCCTTGCCTTATTTCCTATTATCTGAGTCTCTTTAACTGTTTCTGGAATCCTCTTTCCATTTTTATTCTTATCTTCCCCCAACGTAGTGGCTTCTCAGTGTTGAGGTACCCTCAAAGGTTCTAGAGTTAATATCCCTTTTCTTAACACTTCCTATGTGGGCACACTTTTCTCTTGTATAGATAGGTCCTTCAAGCCTTCTTTCATTCTTTCAACCTTGATAGTTAATTCTTTTTCTTTATGTCCCTCCTACGTTGTTACTTTTCTCTTTTGCTTTGACCTATCCTCTCGTTCTTCTCTTAGTTGGTATATTTTCCTAGCTATGAAATCCCTTAATTATTGCTTTTTATTTTCTCTAGCTTCTTCCTATGCTTTCCTTCTTATTCGATCCTTCTCAATCCAAGTCTTACCTAACAATAGTGGGAAAGGGGAATTTTCCTTAACAAACCTAATGAATTCAAATTCTTCTTCAATCGAGGTTCCATGAACAATAATAGGTACAATAGTTACTCTTCCACATGAAGTTATCATCTTTCCCTTAAACAAGCCTATCCTTCCTAAAGAAGGTACCACAGTAGGATTTCCCAAAACTTCCCATGTTTCTTCTGTCATAATATTCACTTATATTTATTCATCCAATACTATACAGTCTATTTCGAAGTTTTCTATTCTTCCACTTATGCGTTGTTTTGCTTTCAGGCTTTCTGGTAAACTGACATCTTTATGAACATCCATCGTTTCTTCCAATTGTAATAACATAGTATCAAATTTATCTAACCTTTTCTCTTTCTGACTTTCTAACATACCCTTAGTCTCTTGACTCTTTTCATAATCTCCTTGTCTTATGTCCATCCTTTCAACTTTAGCAGTAATCCTTGGAAAATCCTCAACCTCATGACCAACAATATTACAACAAAGACAAATAGGGCCTACCCTAGGGAATTTATTAGCAATATGTCCCGACCTTCTTCAATTATAACACAAAGTCAATCCTCTTTTTCTCTTAAATGTTCCCCTATATTTTCTATACTGCATAGTTCCCCTAGTATCATAGTGTTGGACTTGCAATCTACAAAAATTATTTCTAGGTTCCTGCATCCACTTATTAGTCCAAAAACTCCTTCTATGCATAAGAATAGCATATATTTCTTCATTTCCATTAAATTTTCTCAAATCAACTCTTTCTCTCAACTGCGCCCTAGCCTTCAGACTAGGACATAATCTATTAAACATACTTAAATTCATGCTTTCAAAAAAAAAAATCACTTATCTTTCTCTTACCAAAGAACAAATCTTTCTTCTTTTAGAAGATTACCTCTTTTCTTCACAAAAAATTACTTTCTTGGCACAAAGATTCACAAGTAAAGTAGAGTACTATGCACTTCAACAACATATCTATGTGGCAAGATTCTCTTTTCTTTACTTCATTTCCCAACAATCACAGTTTTAGGTCTCGACAATTGAACCATTTGTTGGCACAGGGGCAAACCCAGGGTTTAACGCTTAACAATGCACCAAAAACACCCCGACTACTGGCCCTTTTGGAAAAACCTGCAAAGCAGGTGAAGTCTCAACCGAGGTAAAAGAAGGGGGGTTACAGGACGTAGGTGTCTGTAACCAAGCTAGGAAATTAATCTTTGATAAGAGCACTTTGAGGAATATTTTGTTAATGCTTAGGAAGTGAACATGCATTAGTTTATAAACCCCATTAACATCGCAGAGCATAATCAAAGACAGATAAGTGTAGTAACAATCAAGTGATTATGCACCGTGAGCACTTAGCACTTAGCACTGTAAATTAAATATAACATTCATCTACCTTTAACATAAGTAAAGTACTTAAGCAACAAAATATCTATCCATTACACATCATAGTCAAAGAACTAAGCAAATTCATAAAAGAAATGACACATCACAAAGAAAACCATGAGACACTAGACACACGTGGTTCACCCCAGGGTGGGGATACGTCCGCAAACTACTTCGCCTCTTTATTATTCGCCAAAATCTTACATCCAATCACTCTTTTTCACTAGCCAGAGAGTCGAACTTCACACCAGGCAGGAGATCTTCGCACTAAGCACTAGATCCTCCTTCTTTACCTTCCAAAACTAGATCAAATGAACAGAGACAAAATCTCTTCTCATGACACTTATCACCTTCTACAAAATCACATTTGAGCACAAAGACTCGACCAGATATATTTATTTTCACAAAGCACTTGGGACTACTACTTCTACAATACATTCCTCTTATTTATACTTTACAAAATCTTACAATAGGGCCTAAACATGGGGATAAATCATGGGAAGACATCCCATAAACCCATTACAAAACCCTAGAGGTCCCCTTACTGGGTCCACATGGCCCTCAAAATAGGTGAGATTCATGATCTCAGCTTTGCCTGGGCCCTCCTACTTTGATCAGCATGTCGAAGTCCAAAAGTGGGCCAAAACTGATGAAAGTTTCCCCAAAACTTGGTCGAGGGCCAATAATAATTAAAATCTAAAAAGTAAATAACAAGCAAATGATCACACCATCCAAAAAAATTAACACAAGATGTATTTTTGGAAACCAAAAATAAGAGAAAACCCAATGAGAAGGTGAGGCCTATGCTCTGCTCTCTTTTGTTTCAATTATTGTTAGGGCTTTGGACCTTCTAGAATCTTCTTGAAAGTCCACACATGAATATCCCACATGTGTGAGTAATTCAAATGATGTGTCTTCCACTCAATACCATGGTGGTCAACAAGGAATGCCAACTTGCAGGAGGAATAACTTATGTATACAAACTTTGATGGAGGTGATTTTTGCATTGCTGAAAATATCTCAATGTGTATAATGGTGTCATAGGTATGGGAACTATGCTCCCAACTTTTTGACCTCAAAAAGTGTCATTTGATGCCTCAAAATGGATTTGGAATGTTCTAGACCCCAAATATCCAAATTGGGACTTGCCACTAAAATGGGCCCTGCAAGACAATTCCTCGAGTTTTTCCACCTAGAAAGTAGCAAGATAGATGAGAAATTATATAATGATCCATTATGAATCATACCTCCCCATTTAAGGATAATCTGTTTCCCCAAAATATTTTAGTCAATGAGGTGAGGAAAATTTCCATCTATCTTCTCCCTAGTGTATCATTTTTACTTTCCTAGAAGATGTCCTTTCAACCCTATCTACCAGAGGTCATGTTGCCCATGTCTAGTAGTTCTAGACTTCTTCTACAAAATCATATATTCTTCCAACTTTTCTTGAGCTTCTAGTGCTTATTCCTTTATGGTAGGTAGGTCTTGCTACTTAGTTTCCTACTCCAACATGGAAGGCTCATATATTTTTAGATTTTCCACATTCACCATTGAGTAAATGCACATTTACATGAGTAGAATGAATCTATAGGAATTATCACCCGCATTTTCCAATACTTAAAAAGGACCATATTAGCAGAGCCTTGATCTTCTTACTGGATACCCTATAGCCTTTCCTTGTTCAAATGCAACCAAAATTTGTCTCATACCTTGAATATTTTCTTAGTTTTTTGTTAATAATGTCGATCCTTGTACCTTTTCTATGAATTATTCAATGTCTCTTATACTTGCAAATGGATCTTCCTAATCCTTTTAAAAAAATTCTCCACTTTCAATGCTTCTCTTATGGCATCTTTCCTCACTCTTCCTTGCTATCCATAGATAACATCCAAGGGAAAATGCGACAAATCCCAAAGAAAGTTTCAAAAGGGATTTTACTAGTAGAATATTATACCACTATGTTATAAGAGTGTTGAATATAGATCATATTTTCATCCTAGATCTTTTGATACTTCTTATTGTAACCCCTCAAAAGTTTAACCAAATTCATGTTGACTACTATTTTCCCATATGTTTGTGAATGGAAATATGTATATCTCTTCAACTTGGTGT
>ML819470.1:13113-26304 GCA_009831015.1 Picea engelmannii
GTCTATATTTTATTAAACACATAGAGGTTTATGCTTGGGGTTTTGACAAATATCCACAACAACCTAGATTTTATTAAACACATAGAGGTTTATGCTTGAGGCTTTAATTGGTTTATGCTTGAAGTTTTGATAGAGATTAAGATTACTGATAGAAGTTTGCACCTTGAAAAATTTGATCCCTCTCGACACTTAATAGATACATAGTCAAAATAGATCTTTATTCAAAGTGTAATTGAGACAAAAAAAAAATTAACGTAATATTATGTATGTGACAATATCTCCCCCATATTGGATTGTAGAGAACCTCTCGACGCAATCTATCATATCTGAAAATGTTGTAGTTAACAATTACCTCGTAGAGGTCGCGTCAATGGAAGAAGGCCCAACTTGGTTTCCTATGTGCATGTAGAGGAACTGTATGAAAAATGACACAAGTAACCCTTCTATGGTCAAACAAATGAACATTGAAATGGAAATGGGTGCCTTCTTGAAAAGACAAAAACTAGATCTTAGAATGCACACCTTCTCCAGGAGGGTTAATGATAAAGTTAGATTGCCTCCAATGAGTTGATTTCAAGCAGCTTGTTTGAAGTGGAAGGCACCTGTTTCCATGTCATTTCTTCAAATGTAGAAAGGTTCCTCATGTCATTTTTGGTATAACCCCTCTGTAAGCACATAGGTAACCAAGTTGGACCTTCATCTTCTGTCACACTCTCCACTGGTTTATTATTAATTGCAATGTTTTTGGATATGATTGATTGTAGGTCTCCCAAAAAACTAATATTGTTGATCATGATGAGTCATCATGTTGTTGTGATCATAGATTGAAGATGGTATTTGGGATGGATACCAAGCAATTCAATATACGATCTTTAATCTCTAATAATAACAACATGATGATTCATCATGATCAACATTATTATTTTTTGGGAGACTTGCAATCGATCATATGTGAAAATGTTGTAGTTAATAATTATCTTGTAGAGGCTGCGACGATGGAAGACGACCCAAATGGACTGGTAAAAGAACATTGGGGAATTCTTCATCCCGGATAGAGGTGGGAGTAACAAATCGTATTACCAGTCATTTGTATTGGAGACATAGGGTAGTATTTTGTTTTTATGTAGGGTTTTGGTCATAAAAACCCCAATGTCACTTGTATTGTTAGGATTGTGGTAGTGTTATAGGTACTAACAAATAAGAGAGTAGTTATAAATTTTAGGATCTTAAATTAAACATTGATGTGATAAGTAAATACTCATTATATCGTCGATTTGAAAACTTAAGTTGAATTGTAAGGACAGTTGAAGATAGTAAGGACTCTAGCAAACCTTCAGGCTCAAGCCTTCTAACAAAACACTTACTCGTTCGAGATCTCGGAAATTTTCAAGGATAAATGTACAGATAAATTTATTTATTTTTTGGTGATTTTTGAGGCACATTACAAATGGTATCAGAGAAAAAGTTACAACACTGGGCCTGAATAGGGCCACATTAATTTGTTAGTATATATTCTGATTTATGAAAAAACTAATAAATCTTGTGGAATACAAACATAAATATTTTTTGTTTTGTGTTGAATAATGGCAGCCCAAGAAGGTGCAGAAATCAGGGTGGAAGACAATCTGCAGCAAGGACCTCCTAGAGATCCAAGACAGAATAGTGATGGAAGCTCATCCACAAAGGTGGTGGAAACAATGAGAAACCTTATTGTTGAACTATAGGTTTTCAAGGCCGACAATGAAAAATTGAAGAAGGCACAGCAGGAACAAAAAGAGATAAAAGAAGTCCTACTACGTAGTATAGTAACCAAGAAAAGCCCAAAAGATGATAACCCTCACTAAGAGGTCAGAAAAAGGGCCTCTAGGAATTTGGTGCGAAAACAGAAAAAGGAGACAGTTCGTCTAAAGGGACACCTTCAGTTGAAGACAAAACCATACCAGACAAAAAAACAAAACAAACAGACCACCTTGAAGGAGAATTTAAAAAGATTAAACCAGCTACTTTTGATGGAGATTAGAGGACATAAAAAGAAGCTAAGGAATGGTTGTTGGACATCAAAAAATAATTCCAAATCTACAACTACTCCAGCAACATGAAGGTTAGAATGGCCATCTACAATCTGAAGGGGAAGGCCAACATTTGGTGGCAGGACCTGAAATTGGACGAGGGACTAAAGGAGAAACAGTTGGAATGGTCCGACTTCAAGAAGTATTTTAAGAAACAATACCTTTCTAAAAGCTATTATGAAAGGAAGATGAAAGAATTTTATGAATTACGACTCAGACAAATGACGATGGATGACCTTATAAATAAATTTCTAGAACTACTAAGTTTTGTACCATACATCGAGGAGGATAAGGTAAAAATCCAATGATTCTTAAGTTGTTTACCACAATCCTATAGGGACAGAATTGAGTTTGACAACCCAAAATCCTTGAGTGAGGCAGTCAGGAAGGCATGAATGTGCTATGACCAGTATAAACAATGGGTAGAGTTTCCCAAGACTTGGAAGGATAAGAAATAAGATGGAATGCACTAGCAGAAGAAGGGATACCAGCTAGCTCCTTATTGGAATGCAACAAAAAGTTTACCAAGGAAGAATTTTCAATCCAATCATCCGAATACGCAAGGTTGCAGTAAACTAGTAAACCTAGGAACAAAGAAGTTTAGGGACAACTCTCACGAGCCATTAAGATGTTGGAAGTGTGGAGAGCCTCATCTAAGGAGGAACTGTCCATGTCTAATTGCAACAAACAACACTGCTTTCCACAATTTATAGGAAGCCTCGATAGTGGGAGACATGGGCAGAAGTCTGGATCGGATAAATGCAACCATAGATGGTTGACAAGCTGACCACCAGTCCTCGGTGGTAGAAATCGAAGGTAAAATCCATGACACTCAAATTTCTATTTTAATTGACCCTAGAGCTACATTAAGTTATATTACTCTCGATGTAGTAGAGTTGAACAAACTTAAGAAACAAAAGCACAAGATATCTTGGCTGGTACAACTAGCAACAGGTGCTAAAAGAAAAGTAGTTAACTTTATTTTTGATTTTGAGTTCAGCTTAGATGGTCAAAAGATAAGGTCCAATGTGAACATCCTACCACTAGGATCTTATGATATGATTATCAGGATGGATTGGTTGGAACAACACAAAGCAGTACTAGACTGTTATACAAAGATACTTAGCTACAAAGATAATTTTGGCACTATTAGAACAGCCCAAGGCATACCAAAAACTGTGTCAGACAGACAAGTGTTAGCGATGCAATTCAAGAAATGTATTAGAAAGGGATGTCAAGTTTACGCCATCCAAGTGACAAATCTTTTAGAAAAAGAAAATAAACCCAAGTTAGAAGACTCTGTTGTCCTACATGAATTCAGAGACATGTTTGTTGATGAGTTACCACAATTACCTCCTAGGAGAGAAATATATTTCTCCATAGACTTACTACCCATATCATCCCCCATATCAAAAGAACCCTACCGAACGAGTCTACCAGAACTGACAGAATTAAAAATACAATTACAAGAAATGTTGGATAAAGAATATATCAAACCAAGTGTCTCACCATGGGGTGCACTAGTCCTCTGTGTGAAAAAGAAAGACGATAATTTATGACTATGTATCGATTATAGACAACTGAACAAAGTGACCATTAAGAACAAACACCCCTTACCATAGATAAATGATCTGTTCGATCAAGTTGGTGGGGCCAATATCTTCTCAAAATTGGATTTACGATCCAGTTATCATCAAGTTAGGATAAAGGACCAGGACATAAACAAAAAAACTTTTCGAACAAGATATGGACACTATGAGTTTGTAGTCATATCTTTCGGACTCACTAACACACCAACCACATTTATGTTCTTAATGAACAACATTTTCAGCCAGTACTTAGACAAGTTCGTAGTAGTATTTATCGACGATATTCTGGTCTATTCTAAAATGGAGGAGGAACATGATGAACACTTACGAATAGTTGTGCAAACACTAAGGAAACACAAACTCTACGCAAAATTCGACAAACGCGCTTTTTTTCAAAAAGAAATACAATATTTAGGACATGTCAGTTCCTCGGAAGGTATTACCGTAGACCCGGAAAAGATAAAAGCCATCATGGAATGGCCAGTACCTAAGGATGTGGCATATATCCGGTCATTCATGGGAATCACTGGTTATTATAACAAATTATTAGAAGGGTTCTCCAAGATAGCCTACCCTATCATGTCATTACAAAAGAAAGGGACCAAGTTTAACTGGTCACAAAAGTGTCAAGACAATTTTAAGAAGCTAAAAGATTTATTGACATCGACGCTAATCTTGAAGGTAGCAGACCGAGATAAAGACTTCACAGTATGCGTTGATGCAATTAAAGAGGGACTAGGTGGTGTTCTAACACAGGAAGGGCACGTGATTTGTTATGAGTCCCAGAAATTAAAGGAACATGAGCGAAATTATGTCACTCATGACTTAGAATTGGCAGTAGTAATACATGCCTTAAAAATGTTGCGACACTATTTAATGGGCAGAAAATTCTTACTATTGACGGATAATAGCGGAGTGAAATATATGTTTAACCAACTAGACCTTAATGCAAGACAAGAAAGGTGGCTAGTCTTCTTGAGCGAATTCGACTTCGAGGTGAGACATATCAAGGGTAAGAAAAATAAAGTAGCAAATGCTTTAAGAAGAAGAGTACATGGGTTATTTGAGATAAATATCAGCAGGGCATAAAATGATCTGGAACAAAGAAAAAGAACGACAGGAATTACACTAAGATGATGGAAAAATTTCAAAATAGTATCGCAAACCCAGATAAACCAAATATAAGTATCGACAAGAAAGGACTTTTAAGATTTAAAAACAGACTGTACATACCAGATTTAGTAGAGTTAAAATTTATTGTTTTAGACGAAGTGCATAAGAAACCGTATTCTGGCCATCCAGGTTACCAGAGGATAATAACAGCACTCAGAAAACTATTTTACTGACCTAACATGAAGGGAAAAAATCCAGAGTACTTGAATAGGTTCCAAGATTGTCATTAGGTTAAGGCCGAACACTAGCATCCAACCAACCTATTACAACCATTGCCAGTACGAGAATGGAAATGGGAGACCATATTGCTGGACTTTATAACAGGTTTTCCTAAAACTCAAAAACAAAATGATTCAATCATGGTTGTAATCGATAAACTCAATAAGTCTGCATACTTTATTCTTGTAAAGTCTACTTTTAAAGATATTAATATTGCTGAAATATTCATGAAAGAAATTTTTAGACTACATGGTATTCCTAAAATGGTGGTTTCAGATAGAGATGTAAAATTCACATCCGCTTTTTGGAAGGAATTGTTTGCAGGGATAAATACTAATTTGAATTTCAGTACGAGTTATCATCCACAAACGGATGGACAAACCGAAAGGACAAATCAAATCATAGAGGATATTCTCCGCATGTATGTAAGAACAAAGCCAAACAAGTGGGAAGACTACCTACACTTGGTATAATTTGCATATAACAATGGGTACCAAACTTTGGCTAAGTTGAGCCCTTTCGAAATACTGTACGACAGAAAGTGTACAACTCCAATTAGCTGGGATAACCTAGCTGACAGACTCATGGTTGGGCTAGAGATGCTCCAAGAAATGGATAACATGGTAAGAAAGGTACGACAGAACTTCAAAGAAGCACAGGACAGGCAGAAGAGCTATGCAGATCAGAAAAGAGGACACGTGGAATTTCAAGTGGGAGACCATGTTTACTTGAAGGTCAAAGCTCGAAAAATCTCACTGAAGTTAGGGAATTGTTCCAAGATGGCACCCAGGTTTTGTGGGCCCTTCGAGATACTAGCTTGAATTGGACCCATAGCATATCAGCTTTCACTACTAGCTAATCTAAGAATCCATAATGTATTTCATGTTTCTCTGTTAAAAAAATGTATTCATGACCCTACTCATATGATCGATTGGAACTCGGTGCAGGTGGAACCCGAAGGTGAGTTCCAGGTGGAACCCCTGAACATTCTATACTGGAGAGAAATAACACTTCGAAAAAGTGCCATCACTTAGGTAAAGGTGCAATGAAAGCACTTTAGTCCTGAGGAGGCCACTTTGGAATTGGAGGGAGATTTGTGGAAATCCCATCCAATCCTATTCCAGGAAAGGAACGAACACTGAGGATAGTGTTTTACTGAAGGGGGAAAGGATGTGACATCCCTCCCCCCCAAAAAGTATTTTTTATTTTTGAAATAGGCTGGAAATTTATTTTCGTTTTTGGAAAATTCGAATCTGAATTTTTTTTGCCATTTATGGAAATTCTAAATTTTGAATTTAATAATTGTATTTAATTATTGTGGCTACTGGGAAGAGATCTGTTTGAACTCAACTAACCATTTGACTATGACACTTGTATCACAATAGAATATTTATATTAATTGCAGGAGGAAAAATCGAACATCCATGTTAAAATCAACTAACCATGACTCCATGAGTGGGGAAACATGTTGGAACTGCCTCTAGGCTGATTATGAGAAGTGGAAAATTAGAGATTTGGCCACTGGAAGCCCCTAAAAATCAGGGATTAAGAAAGCTGTGAAAATCCGCAAAGGAGGGAAAAAGACCTGGGCAAAAAAAATTGATAAATAGCATATGCGAGGAGGCAGGGCGCTGCCAAGTATGTTGGGAAACGATTTTTGAGCTCTCTTGCAATTATGGACACTTTAGATTGAGTGTGAGGCAAGAGGATAACTGTTGGAATTGAAGTACATTAATAAGGAGGAGTTTCCAAGTTCGCCCTCATGGATTTATGGTCAGACTAGGGGGTGAATCGGGCAAGTAGATTTGGCTGCCCTGTTCTACGGTTGGGAGGAACGTGGCTGTTCTCTTTGTATTCCCATGGATTGGATTAAGATATGTTAATTTTCCCCTCTCTATTATGAATGGCTATGTTTTTTGATATTATTTATCTATTGAATCTAAACTGGAATAAGTTACATTGTCTGTCTGTATGACCTTTTTACATCTAGTGTATTGTATCTGATTAAATCGGATCTGTAACAATTTCTTCCCACTTTCTGTTTGAATTTTTTTATCCGATGCTATGTATCCAACAATATTCTCTAACAATATGCAACAATATATTAGATGTGTATAGAATGGAAAATTTGAGGAGTTAAAGAATTTTGGAAACCCCTTTTTGTTTTTTTTTGGATGCTAAAATAATCTTGAGAATTGATGCCTTTTAGAGGTTTTTTTTTCCTTGTTTCTTTTCAGAATGGGCTACCCTTTCCTTAGTCAAGGTCTATGACAAATTTAGATATTTTCCCTTACATAAAACCTTTATACTTTTGTATCCTTCTATGCGTGTAAAATTCTTAAGTCTTTATGCTTTTAGAATTCGAGAATTGTTGGGTGTTGTTGTTTGACATTTGAAACTTGGAAACCCGAATCCCGAAATCTAGAAGTGTTAAGTCCACACCCTTTCACTTTTCAGAATTCAAGAATTGTTGTGTTATGATGTTTGACATTTGAAACCCCGAAAACCCGAATCCCGAAATACCGAAGTGTTAATTCCACTCCCTTTCACTTTTCGGAATTCGGGAATTGTTGTGTTATGTTGTTTGACATTTGAAACCCCGAAAACCCAAATCCCGAAATCCCAAAGTGTTAATTCCACACCCTTTCACTTTTTAGAATTTAGGAATTGTTGTGTTATGTTGTTTGACATTTGAAACCCCAAAAACCCGAATCCCGAAATCCCAAAGTGTTAACTCCACACCCTTTCACTTATCGAAATTCGAGAATTGTTGTGTTATGTTGTTTGACATTTGAAACCCCAAAAACTCAAATTCTGAAATCCAGAAGTGTTAATTCCACACCCTTTCACTTTTCGGAATTCGGGAATTGTTGTGTTATGTTGTTTGACACTTGAAACACCAAAAACATGAATCCTGAAATCCCGAAACGTTAGTTCCACGTTCTTTTCTTTTCACAATTTGGGAATTATCTGTGGTTGATGTTTCAACTTTTGAAATCACAGGATTCAGAACCCCAAAATCCTGAAATGTTAGTTCCACATTCTTGTCTTTTCGCAATTTCGGGATTTGTTTGTGTTTGATGTTTTCTTTTTTGAAGTCGCGAAATTTAGAACCCTGAAATCGTGAAGTGCTCGGCATTTTCGCATTTTCAAAAGTCTGTTCATGTTGATGTTGGACATCGGAACTTGTGAAATTCTGAACCACGAAATCCTGAAATGCGGGACCCACCTTTCCTCTTTCACCTTTTCAGACGTTTGTATCTATTGATGTTTGGCTTCTGTACTCGTGAAATCCCGAACCCCAAAACCCCGAAGAGCTCGGTATCTTTTCGCAATTTCAGGAAATGATGTGTGTTGATGTCCGACTCTTGTACTCGCGAAACCCCGAAATGCTGGCCCATAGTCGTTTCATATTTCGGATTTCAGCAAACAACATGGTCCCTTGTTTTGTTCGGTACTTGTAATCACCGAAACCCTTTTGACTTCTGTTTCTTCACAAAGCTGTGGGAACTTAGAAGAAACTTACTATTATGGGAACAACCCTAATAATGTAATAAATGGACTGGTAAAAGAATGTTGGGGAATTCTTCATCTCGGATAGAGGTGGGAGTAACAGATCGTATTAGCAGTCGTTTGTATTGTAGACATAGGGTAGTATTTTTTTTTTATGTAGGGTTTTGGTCATAAAAACACCAAAGTTGCTTGTGTTGTTAGGATTGTGGTAGTGTTATAGCTACTAACAGATAAGAGAGTAGTTATAAATTTCTGGATCTTAAATTAAGCATTGAAGTGATAAGTAAATACTCATTATATCGTCGATTTGAAAACTTAAGTTGAATTGTAAGGACAGTCGATGAAACTAAGGACTCTAGCAAACCTTCAGACTCAAGCCTTCTAAAAAAATGCTTACTTTCTTGAGATCTCAAAACTTTTCAAGGATAAATGTACAAATAATTTTATTTTATTTTTTGGTGATTTTTGAGGTACATTACATATAGCCATTTCCCATTCTTGGGTGGAAATGACAAGTTGTCATTGTTGGTTTTATTACCAAGCTTCCTAGAATTATGAAGAAACATGATTCGATCATGGTAGTGGTGGATAAATGAACAAAGGATACCCATTTTATTCTAGTGAAGCTAAAACATAAGGAAACCAACATTGTAGAGATTTATATCAAGGAAATTGTTAGTCTACATGGTGTGTCTAAGGAAATTGTCTTTGATAGAGATCCGAAATTCACATCAAATTTTTTAAAAGGATTAACGGATTTGGTACAAATTTAAAATTTTAGTATAACATATCACCCAAAGTTAGATGGGCGTATATAGAGGATCAATCAGGTGATTAAATATATGATTATGATGTATGTAATAGACAATAATTCTAGGTGGGAAGAATGCCTTCATCTAGTTTAATTTTCTTACAATAATGGGTATCAAGCATCTTTGAATGTGAGCCCATTTAAAGCCTTGTATGGAAAGAGGTGTAACACACTTATCAATTAAGACAACCCAGTGGATAAAGCCATCATTGAGCCATAGCTACTGAGGGAAATGGAAAAGTAGATGGTGAAAATAAAGCAAAACATAAAGGTTTCACAGGATAGGAAGAAAAATCATGTAGAAAAAGGCATATCACATAAAGAATTTAGAGTGGGTAAGCATGTCTTCTTGAAAGTGAAGGATAAAATGAGTTGGAAGATTCCCAAAAATGGCAACAAGGTATTGTGGACCATTTGAAATATTGGAGAGCATTGGTCTTATTGCATACAAGCTTTCATTGCCTACATCCATGTGAATTCATAATGAGTTTCATGTTTCTTTTCTTAAAAAGTATGTGCATGATCCTAACCACATAATTGATTGGGTTGTGATCCAGGTGGAGGACAAGGGTGACTTCTAGATCTAGTCAATGTGCATATTGGAAAAGAAGATCAAAGTTCTCAGGAATTGAACCATAGAGCTAGTAAAGGTCCAATGGACCTACTAAGTTCCTAAAGATGCTACGTGGGATAATGTGTTAAGTATAGTGCATAAATAAGGGGGACGGGAATGAAATACCCACAGGTTGTAAATGTATATATGTACATGTATGATTTTATAGGATGGCGAGCCGGTATGGTTTTTGGATGGAGTGCTTATGTATATATGTTTTGGGTTGAAGTTTTTGTGTGATATTAGGTTGGAGAGCCTATATGCTGAAAGGTTGGTGATCCTAGCATTTTACATTGTAAGAACATTCATATAAATTAAAAAAAATACATCACTACTGCAAACCAAGTCACAAAAATGAGTATGGGAGGATAAAAATTGATGAGAGGGAAAGGGTGTTAAGGGATTAAGGAAAGGGGCTTAAGCCAAGGAGCTAAGACAATGAATATAATAATATATATTCCTAATTCCTAAGTCTTATTTCATGTTATTATATCCTAAGTTCCTAAGTGATGGTAAGGTGGTTGCATGTGTGCCACTTATCAAAAAGAAACCATGCATATATAATCTTTGTTTTCAATGGAAAATGTATCATTCTTGTTCATTCTTTATCATTTTGACCTTTGTATGTGGGGTCACAGGTGTGAGCTAGAGATCCACTATAACCTTGTGATATTGTGAAACCCTGTGCATCCTAGGTGTATTTGAGTGAACAATTCTCCTTGGTTTGCCTTGGGGAAGGATGGAGCCCTAGAGGGAGAATGATATATGATATGTTTCCTTGGTGTTAGGCCTGGAGGGTGCTTAGAGACTCCATTATAGTATCCAAATGTTTTGGATCCATATCTTTAAGATTTCTTGGCTATCCTGTGTTGGATCCTTGAAAGGGAAGTGGGATATCTTGAGGGACTTTGGAGTAGAGAAGGGGGTACACTTCATTGAGTAATGCATGTTGATGGGGAATTAGAGGTTGTAGGTTGGAATTGTTGTTGGAGTTGGGTACCTTAGCTTAGCCATTGCTTATGCTGACTATGATACCTTAGTTGTCTTAAGTAGGCTTTTCCCTAGTTTACTCATAGCCCCAACTCGAGGGTGACTTTTTGTCGAGAGAGATAGAACAACGATGTATGTGGTTGGGAGGAACATTTGAGGTTTGTAGTCAGTTTGTGATTCTATAAAAATAAATGTGTTGTTATTATATTATTTTATGTTCTGTGTAATGTTTCATTTTATATGTTAAATTATATTATGTTGTGCATGTGTCCATTTATGTATATTATTATGTGGTTTACATGAGACTGCATATTATTTGGAAAGAATAAGTTTATCATATGTAATACATATTATTATAGTTGGTTTTAGAGCCCTCTTGGGCATAACTATTCATGGTTTCAGAGTAATTATTAGTGAGGTTAACGAATTTTTAAAAATATAGTTTATAGATAGGTTGAATTATAGTGACATATGGCCAAACGTGAGTCTAGGGTGTGTTATGTGGGAAGAGTGTGTTTCTTTTTTAGTTGTGTTATGAATGTTATGTTGCACTTGGAGAGGTGTATTTTCTTCTATATATACCTCTTCATTTCCTATAACAAGTCTAGAAGTCCCTATGGAGGATTGATGCTGATCATCTAAAATATGTACAACGAGAATAGTTATAGTTGTTGCTCCTTCAAAGGCCTCAAAAGACTTCAATGTTTATTCTATTGAGAACATAGCCTTTACATCCTCTCAAAAGAGGTTGTGGTTATTATTTTTTGAGGTGATATAACCTACTAAAATTTCTAACTCCAAAACCTAGGAGAAAGAAATACCTCTGTTTTGATTTTGTAATGTGTTGGATCATATTATGCATAAATCAAAATGTGAGTTGGTATTAAAATACCAAATATAAGCCAGCATGTTTTAACACTTTAGAATAATATTTTCATGTATAAACCATATCTGAAATCACTGAAATTAATGCAGATTTACATAATAAAATATGTCCTATTGTTTTTAATATAAATGTTAAATCCCTCAGTTTAGATTTAGACTATGTCAAATCAACGGGACTTATAGGTACTGGAAATTACCAAACCATGAATATAATGGTAGATAAAAAACAAATTTGTAATAAGACAGTTTTGGACTACTAAAAGCTTCATATATAGAGATAAGAGATGAGTTTTAAGTACATACTCTCAACATATCACAAGCTAGTACAACCCTCCAAGATCTTCAAAACCCTAGATAGGTAAAACCAAGAAAAACCATAGCTCTATCAAATACACTCCAACAAGCTAGACTCACAATTCTCCTCAACAAGTACAAATTAGGGTTTATTAACAAACCCTAACTCTAATGACTCCTTAGGGATAAAACCCTATCACTATACTTCTAGAATTCTCCAAGAAATCCTAGCCTCTTAAGAGAAAAGGAGATAAAGTACGAAGAATATTGAACAAGAGAAAGAGACAGTCTAGTGATCCTCGATATTACATATGTAACCCAAGTGCAAAGAAGAATAAGCACAAGTTCATTGTTGATGATGATATTGTCTTTCTCCTTCCTCTATTTATATGAGAGGTATGGGAGGTCTACAATGACAAATGTACCTAATCCACTACAAGCAACCTACAAGACACAAGTAATTACACACAGGTGAAGCACTCTACTTGAAGTGACACATATGAAGCTTCAAGGTGACTCTGATCAACAAGACAGGCTCGAAGGCCTAAGTGCTACTCCCCGAGGTCCAACACTCCTCCTACAAGGGGCCAAATCTCTAATGAATATCCAATGTCCTAATCTTGATTAGGCTGGAGAACTTGGTGATCGATGTTGTAAGAAAATCTCCTTGCGGACAGGTAGACCTCCTCTTGAGAGCTAGACCGTTAACTCTAAGACAAAAGGTGCTTAACATGAACACTGACTTCCTTTTAGATCTAATCAATCTAATGAACAAAAGAGAAGGAGGAAGGTGTGTACCTTATGAACGTCGTTTGTCCCTGCAAGGTCCAGGATGAGCCTCAATCTTGAGCTCCTTGGTAGGTCTTGCAAGACAAACAAAAGTAAACAAAATTCCTACTCTATTGAGATTAGCTAAAACATAGATCCATCTACTGCAGACAAACTTATATGAAACAAGTACAAGTTTGAAAGAAACAGGCCAAGCATTGATTGTATTAATGAGAACAACAATGAAGAATACTTACAGCCATAGAT
>ML819470.1:61935-79423 GCA_009831015.1 Picea engelmannii
AGCATATCGTAATGTCAATATTTGTTTGATGCCCTTCCGTGGCTACACGGTTGCTGTTCGGTGCCCTATTGCGTTCTCCACCATACTCGTTTTTGAGAATCGGCTAGTCTGTCCACTACATGTTTACTTTTACTTAGGGTTTCTAGCATGAGAACCGTTTGGAGAGTGTATTAGGGTTGTAAATGGTTAGGGTTTTGTAGGTAGACTAATTTTCACTTTTCTGAATTGGTGTTAAGATCTTTTGTTTATTTCAATGCAGTTTAAAATAAGTACAATTAGAGACTCGGGTTTGTAGTCAAGGTGCTCAATGTAATTGTTTTTCTTTTGGGTCTAAAAAAGAAGATGCTTTGAGAGTGTTATAAGGGCTGTAAATGGCTAGGGTTTTGTAGGTAGACTGATTTTCATTTCTGAATTGGTGTTAAGATCTTCCAATCAAATCCTAGGGTTTTTACTCAAGGTTCTCAATGCAATTATTTTTCTTTTGGGTCAAGATAGAAGGTTCTTCCAGAAGGTATAGGTAGACCAATTTTCACTTCTGAATTGGTGTTAAGATCTTCCGTTTATTTCAATCATCTTAAAATAAGCACAGTTTGTACTCAAGGTGGTCATTGTAATTGTTTTTCTTTTGGGTCAAGACACAAGGTGCTTCTAGAGGTTATTAGGGCTGTAAATGGCTAAGGTTTTGTAGGTAGACTAATTTTCACTTCTGAATTGGTGTTAAAATCTTCAATTTATTTCAATGTAGTTTAAAATAAGCACAATCAGATCCTAGGGTTTGTAGTGAAGGTGCTCAATGCAATTATTTTTTCTATGGATCAAGACATACGGTGCTCAATGTAACATTTTTGGATAAAGATAAGCTTTTTATGTTTTTTAATTTTTTTTCCTTGACAAGTCTTGCCCAAAATCCAAACATGAATTTTAAAAATTAGTTGAGATAAGTATCAAAATTGAATATTTTACTATATTATTTTTGGCCGAAAATCCAAACAGGAATTTTAAAAATTGCAGATTTTACTAGATTTTATTGGTTGAGATTGCACGTGGAATTTTAAAAATTGCAGATTTCACTAGATTTTATTGGTTCAGATTGGAAATCACAAATTTTAAAAATTGCAGATTTTACTAGATTTTATTGGTTGAGATTGGAGGTTTTGGGTCTTCCAGGACACCAAATCCACTAGATCAAAGTGTTAGAAATTTTAAAAATTGCAGATTTGGTTGAGATAGTAGGTTTTGGATTTTGGAGGTTTTTACGGAATCTTTTAAACTTTGATTGTATTAATTGGTTTTCATTTTCTTATCCTTTTTTTTTTAATTTTTAAAAGAAGGAAAATGTTTACAAGCTTATTAGGTTTTATTTTTCCATATATCATTTCTTACTTACGTTATTAAGTATTTTATATAATATTCATAATCATCATTATAAGACTTACAATACTGTGTCTAAATGATATTTTTTAAAACTAAAGTCTAACAGTATTCAAAGCAAGCTATCTAATCTCTTTTTATATAATTTCAACAATTGTTTTTTAAATAATTTTTTTTTAACTAACATCTTTCAAAACTATCTATCTAATCTATTTTGGTGCACTTTCATCAATTTTTTTGAATTAACCTTATTCAAAACTATCCATCTAATTTCTTTTGTGATACAATTTGAATCTAATCACAATTTTTGAATTAACAGTACAAAACTCTCCATTTAATTTATTTTGATACAGTTCAAATTTAATCACAATTTGAATCTCATCTCTTTTTATACAATTGGAAAAAAATAATTATAAAAAAAAATATATTATTATTATTATTATAAATATCAAATTTCTTTTAAATTATTAATCTAATCTCTTTTCATATAATTTCAAAAACTTTTTATATATTTGAAAAATTATTATTATTATTTTTATAAATATCAATTTTCTATTGATCTAATCCCTTTTCATACAGTTTCAAAAACTTTTTTATATTTGAAAAAATATTATCATTTTTATAAATATAAAATTATTGATGTAATCTCTTTTCATACAATTTCAAAAACTTTTTTATATATTTGAAAAAATATTATCATTTTTATAAATATCAATTGTACAACTAAATGTTCGTACATGTTTTTGGTTAATTTAAGTTTGAGATAGTTTTGTTTAAACAAAGTTTGAGATAGTTTTGTTTAAACACTAGGTCAAAACTTAGCAAACTCAACCTTAATCTATTTTAATACAATTTCAAGAACTTTTTATATATTTGAAAAAATATTATCATTTTTATAAATATCAATTTCTTGTTAAATATTATCATGTTTATAAATATCAATTTTCTGTGGTAAAAGTTATGATTCATAATTTATTCATTAATTGTACAACTAAATGTGCATATATGTTTTTGATTAATTTAAGTTTGAGATAGTTTTGTTTACAAACTAGATCAAAACTTATTCAATAATTGTACAACTAAATGTCAATGCATGTTTTTGGTTAAACTAAGTTTGAGATAGTTTTCTTTACAAACTAGGTCAAAACTTAGCAAACTCAACTTGTAATATTATATTAATTTTCTTTTTATATATTTGAAAATTATTATTACTTTTATAAATATCAATTTTCTTTTAAAATGGGTGTTATCCTCAAATTTGGTCATTGTGATGATGTCATGATGATGTCATGATGATGGAAAATCAATCTCTTTACCAAGAATACTTTCCTGAGAAAAGTTACAGTTGTCTTCTTCCAGAACTCACATTTTGAAACATGTTCGCAGGCTACTTATATATTCTCCTCCGAGAATGCCTAATTCTCACAGGCTACCTTAAGTTGGGGTGCGAACTTCTCGCACTGTACTCATTGTTAGGGTGCGAACATGCTCTTAAAGAGGAAGAAGATAAGAATCTTGAACCTTCTAGAAGGGAATCGTCTAGAAGGGTGAGTTGGCTTTCGAATGGTTATTCAAGTGCTGGCATTCTAGATATTTTGGGATCATTCCCTATCCATGTAACTAATCTATCTTCTCCTATATATTGAGGAGATTGTTCATGGAAAGGGTTAAGTTGAGCAAGAAGCAAGTTAGCAAGAGATTGATTAGAGAACTAGTGCAAGACTGTATGGAGGACTGATGCTACAATAGCTAGAGACAACAACAAGGTCATCACAAGTAGTTGATTTTCTTCATGCATGAGCAAGTGTGTGTGTCAGAGATAGGAGCCATTGAAAGGAGACCTATGACATCAAGGCTCAGGTTGTAAGTTTCACTTTCAATTAATTCAATACAACAATATGTCCCTTTCCCATAAATATGATGTCACTTTATTACATAATTCCTTGATCATATGTATAGACTACTCATTGAATAATTTAATCTTCCTTTACTTCGATTGGTTCGTTTTGTTTTGATCTGGACGAGACGAGAGCATTGGAGAAAAGCTTGGAACAACAGAGACCTAAGGAAAGCGTTCATAAGGTATGTCCATAATCCTTACCTCTTAGTTCATTCAATAGGCTAGATCTAGGGAAAGTGTATTATTCTGTCATGTTTTGTTCTAGATACCAGATGGATCTAGGGAGATCAGTTTGTGTCCGCACTCACGGATTTATCCAATAACAAAATTGGCGACTCTACTCGGGAACTATCCCTTTTTTCTTTATGGTTTTTGAATTTTGTGTGGCCATTTGCTCTGTTTGCATTTTTCTTTTGATTTGTCAGTCTCTGAGTCCTCAAGATACCCTGACAGACCTTCTGGGTCTATAAGCGAGTTAGGTTTTTGCTTGCTTTTTCAAAATTTTCATTAGTTTCAGGGATTCTCGCACTGTGTCCATTGACAGCCCGCGAGAACCTTGAAAGTTCGCACTCTGCATATACATTTTAGTGTGAACAGTTCACATGCTGCATCAAAGTGGCCTGCGAGAACAATAGTTTCTGGCACTGTGTTCCACACTAGCCTGCGAACATATTTTTGAAATTTTTGAATTTAAATTTTGACTCTGTCAATTGCTCATATATGTTGATTTACACCTCTTTGGCTTATTGAATCAGTGACTTACATATCTTTTGCTATAGTTGGCTTGTTGGAACTGATCTAGGTTTTCTAGGTGTTTTCTTGCCTTTGAAACTTGACTTCCATTTCTTAGCTCTTGTTGGCATTTTCATTCTCTCTTACTTCTAGAGTTGAGTGTATCTCACTGGATGAGAACCACGGATTGGTTGAGAGTTGAGTGTTTGATGTTTCTCTTGTGCTTGCTGGTTCGAAAGGACAATTTTTCATTCGCATTGAGAAGCTCCTTGGTTTTCTTTTGTTTTTACTTTCGTTGACTGTATTGGATTGGATTGTTTGTTTGAGTCTTTATAATTTGGTTTTCTTTTCTCATTGTTCAGAGTTCTTCTTGGAAAGTGAACTGCATGTATTCTTTCAAGATTTTGTTTTTGTCATTGTGAAAACATTGAAAATCAACTTTTTAGAGTTCATTGAAAGTACTTGAAAAAGACATATAGAAATTGCTCATTGATACATGATTGTTTGCATTGGCATCTGAAAGGAAATCGAGCATTGCATTTGGTTTGTAGTCTTGAGATTGATTCGGAAATTGTTCTCTCTCTCCCATAACTAGGATTCATCGAATGAAAAGAATTACATTTCATCATATCCTTGCATTATTTGGGTCAGAGTCACACATCATGAGTTTCATTTCCATTGCCTTTGAGTAAACAACAGCCTGTAAAAACATTACGTAATATTAAAATTGATCTAGTAACTCTTTTCTAGGGCTCTTTTACACCAACATTTAGCTAGGCTAGTGCTTTGGAGTAGGAAGAGAGACACACTCTCCAAAAGCTCAAAAACACACAATAGTATGTTGAGTTAGGGAGTGTAAAATTCCATTGGTAACATATTGTCCTCGGAAGCCTTTCTAACACAAGGGTCAAGCATTAGGTCACATTGGTGTTGGCAGAGTTACTAACCCTGCTTTGTTGACATCGGTGTAGAGATTGCATGTATTACGGGGGTCACTCCGAGGTATACCCACAATTATGAGTGGAATCCTTTCAGTTGATTTCGGGCTAGATACCCTGCCTTTGCGTGTGGATCGGACAGACGACTGTTTCCCCAGGCAGTACTATTGTTTGTGGTGACCTTAGTGGCTTATCTCTCTAGGTTCTTACCCAAGGTGACTGTGGAGGGGAAAGTCTTCACGGTACCTGGAATCGACGTTGATCAAACTCACTCGGGTTCCTTGGAGGGTATACCCACGATTATGTGTGGGAGCTTGCACCAGGGCGTAAGTCTGTTAAGCAGGTCATCAATGTAACTTTTCCACCTTAGCCCCACCCCTTCTCGTCTCGTTGTTGCGACGTTGGATTTCATCACCAACTAGTGGCTTCGATATTAGAAGGTATTGTTTGCTTGGTGATTGCTTCTATATTTTCTTTACTAGGGTGTGTTGTTTTCTTCTCGAAGTTGACCATAGGGTTTTCATTGGGGAGTTGGATACTTGTTTACAATTTCTCCCCTGCGACGTTCATGTAGGATGCAAGGTTTGTCCCCGGAATGTCCGGAAGCTTCACAACCTTCGCATACGAAAACACCTGAGGGTATCCCTGAGGAATCTCCTCATCCGGGTGAAATTCCCCTTGTTACTCTACCACACATGGACATCAGTGACGTCGCAGAAGTTTTTACACCACCTCCACAAGTAGAACCCACTGATCCTCTTGTTGAATTTTGAATTACCAATACTATAGAGGATTATCGCATTCGTCGTGGTGAACGACCTTTTGGACGAATAAATCCTTTTGAAGAAACCTTTGTTACATCCTATGAATCGACTGTTGGGCCTTCTCACGATGTAGTAGGCCAAGATCCTTTTTGGTCGGGTGATTTCCGACGATTCTTGTTTGGTACTCAGTCCACACCTGTCTACGAAATCAACCCTCATGTGTCTCCTGAACCAGAGACTACACCCGAGACTACCACTTATCATTTTTTTCTCCCTCCCGAGATGGTCCATCTCGCAAATACTACAAGTGTTCAAACCAGAATTACTGCAACTACTCTTCCTCCTATCAATACCCAGAGAACTCCTGAGGCTAATCCGAATTTACCTCCTGGTTACCATGCGTTGAATCCGATGTTGAATGTTTCCCATCCAACACCCCCACAAACTCCAGCTGGTTCTCTAGGTGGTCCTCAGTTTCCTGGGCATTCTATTCCCAGTTTCATCCCGACACTCCCTCTGTTTCCTATTGGAAATCCTAATTCTACTAGCATTATCCCGACTGTTGCACCAAACTTGCACAATCCTGTTGGTGGACAGAGTAGTACGTTTCCTTTTCCTTTTCCCAGCCATAACATAGTTACTACGCAACCTACGGTTGGTACTCAACTTTCGGGTGGAACTGTCCCTTTGATAGGGGGACCAACCTCACCTTTAGGAAAAAACATACCTCCTACTTTGGCCCAGTATTGGAATCAACTTATGAAAAACTTTCCTCAAAATGCTGGGGGGCAGCAAGCTGTCCCTACCACAGGCCAACCATATCTAGGTGTGACTAATCCTATTTGGGGTTCATGATAGACTACTCAACCTCAAGTCACTACTCAAACTCAAGGTCAAAATCCTTGGGGTTATTATCCGATTCAACCACCACCGAACCAATCAGGATCTTCCCTCTGGGGGCAGACTGCATACGGTCCCACTGGTCTACTGACAGGGCTTCCGCCCCAAAGTCACCAATATCCACAAGTGAATCGACAATTGCCTTTTCTTGGTACTTTGGATCTGCCAGATTTGTCTACGATTCTTAATGATCCTATTCGTCAATCTCCCCAATGGCCTGCTATTCCTGCAAAGCTTCCATCGAACATTCCAAAATTCGATGGGAAGGTGGGAGAGGACCCAAATAATCATGTCATGACTTTCCATTTGTGGTTCTCGTCCAACTCATTAATGGACGACTCCATTCAACTACGTCTTTTTCAACGGACTCTTACGGGTGCTGCTGCGAAGTGGTAAATTGAATTACCACGAGGTTTCTTTTCGGATTTCAACACCCTTGCAATGGCCTTTCTAACACATTACCAGTTACCGATCCATTATGATACTGGAACTGAGATTTTAAACTCCTTCAAACAAATCTCGAGCACTCATATATCTGATCATATTCATGAGTGGCGACGGAGGCGACATCTCATTAAAATTGAGCTTCATGATCAGTTACTAGCAGAATGGTTTACCAAGTATTTTGTAAACAAAATTGGTAAAGACATTGCTATGGGCAGTGTTGTCACTGAAGAGCACGCTATTAGTCGTGCTCAGTATCTTGATCTCGTTTATTCACAAACGGGAACATTGTATGATTTACTACCTGATTTACCTCGTCCTGGTACTTCCACTACTTCTACTGCTCCGACTGCCTCACATGCAGTTGATGGTGTGATTGGTTCCACTCCTAGCCACTCACATTCTGTTTCAACTACAACCCCGAGATCCAATTCTTCTAATGTACAAAGTGCTCTGTATTTTTCTCCTCCCACTGGTAAAATATCTGATGTGAACGTTGTTCAATCTATGCCGGCTGGTAAGAATAAGTATAAGAAAGGGAGAGGCAAGAATAAGGAGGGTAAAAACAATAATCCGAATGAGCAAACCAAATCTCCTCCTTTTGATGATCGGGATAAGCGCAAACCATGCTAGCCTTGCCTTATCTGTGGTGACAATCACTACACGATGGATTGTCCGAGACGTGCCGAGGTTAACAAGTTCCTTCAAGGAACACCAAAGCCCTCTACGCCGACAGTCTTGTCTCAACCCTTCCCATCTCAACAATAGGCTTCGTTGGTCATCCACGACCAACCTTCTACTTCTACATCATCTTATGTTTTGATGTGCACGGGTGATTCCACGAAAAACAATATTGCACTTACCACTAGAGCTAAAGACTATACTCCTTCTAAGGAGAAGGTTGACGACTTACCTCCCGATTTGGTACAGCCTTCTCCACCCAATCCACCTACAAACGTTCCTCTTCATCTCGAACGACTGAGTCTTGATACAGTTTTACGACCTCCGAAAGGTGTCGTTAAGAAGTTGGCATTCAATACTCATGCTCGGGCAGCCCAGAACTATAGCATTGTCGAAGATCTGGCCCAAGCACCCTCAACGATGTCTTCCCTGGAAGTCCTTCAGTCTTTTCCTACACAACGAAGGGCGTTGTTGAAAGCTATAGGTGGCATTGATCCAAAAAATATGAATCTGATAGTCTTTAACTTGGATGATCATATTCCAAGGTTACCCCCACAACTTGCATTTCAAATCCAAGTTGTGGTCTCCGACAAGAGTATTGGCCGGACTGTTATTGATGAGGGTGCCTCTACGTGCGTAATGTCTTTTTTCTTGTTGCAAAGCCATTGGCTCTCCCCCGTTAAACGAATCACAAAACACTTTACGAGCCTTTAATGGCTCGGGTTTTAAGCCTTATGGTGTTCTACCATCATTGTCTGTCACTTTGGAAGGTAAGACCGTCCAGGTGGAAGTAGAAGTTTTCGATACTCCTTTAGATTATAATCTTCTACTTGGTCGAAGCTGGGTCAATTCTATGTGTGCTGTCGTGTCAACCCTTTTCTGTGTCATACGATTTCCTCACCAAGGAAAAGTGGTTATGGTCGATCAACTTGTCTTTTTTAATGATGATACTCACGTTGGCAATGTGCCTTTCATCGCTAAAACCCCACCGGGTTACGAGAATGTCGGGGTCGGTCTTTTAAAAGACTCTTCACTAATGGGTACTTTCCCCATACCACCACCACCCAATCTTCCACGCCTGTTTATTGCTTCTATTAATATGATCTCTACTGTACCTCATGAGCTTCCGGTGTCTGTTGACCCTTGGGTAGTCCCTGATCTTGGAGACCATGTTCGTTTTGGCAACGTTATGCTGTTAAGTCTGGTTGAGTCTGCTTATCAAGCCATTTAATCGGCATCCCCTTCTACTTCTTCTTTTGACGAGTTGTCTCCTGATCATTTCCATGTCATCTTTCCAACTGACGAGATGATCATGTCCATCATGGAAGATACCCCTTGGGACGATGGGCATCATCATTCCATCTTGTTTTTGGAACAAAAGACTCTTGAGAATTATCAGCGGATCTCGACTCCGTTGACCGTTGTTGCTATATCCATGGTTTCCCAATCCACATGAGATGTGTTTGCAGAAGGGAACCTCAGTAACATTTCACCCACGATGCCCATAGATATTTCAATGAAACCTGGGATAGTCGAGAATGTTCATATTGGAGCTTCGTGTTCTCCCGAAGAAATTGTCACTTATACTTCCTTGTTTAAAGAATTTCGGGATATCTTTGTGTGGAGTTACGAAGAGATGTCGGGTATTGACCCTGCTATCGTTGTTCATGAGATTAAGACATACCCTGGAGCTAAACCAGTCCGACAGTGCCTCCATCCTGTCCATCCACGTAAAGCGGCCGCCATTAAACTCGAAGTTGAAAAACTTCTTAAAGCCGGTTTTATTTATCCCGTGGCATTGCCAGAATGGGTTTCCAACCCCATACCGATTGATAAAAAGGGTGGTAGTATATGAGTTTGTGTTGATTATCGGGATATCAACAAAGCTTGTCCGAAGGATAATTTTCCAACCCCTTTCGTTGACCAAATCGTCGATGACTGTGCCGACAGTGAAATATTTTCCCTTATGGATGGATTTTTCAGCTATAATCAAATCAATATCGTGCCTGAGGACTAACATAAAACGGCTTTTATTTTTCCTTGGGGTACTTTCGCCTATAGGAAACTTCCCTTCGGTCTGAAGAACGCGGGTGCTACGTTTCAACGTGCTATGTCTTACGCATTTCACGATATCAAGCATATTGTTCAACCTTATTTGGACGATTTGTCGGCTCATTCTTTACATCGAGTCGATCACCCTACTCATCTCCGAGCAATTTTTGTTTGTTGCCGATTCTATCGCATTCGCTTGAATCCTCATAAATGTGTCTTTTGCGTAGAATCGGGCTGTCTCCTCGGTTTCATTGTTTCACGCCATGGAATCCGGGTAGATTCTATCAAGGTCGAGGTGATTCTTAACCTCCCTCCTCCTTCTTTGCATCAGTTACAAAGTTTGCAGGGGAAAGCAAACTTTTTTCGTTGTTTCATCCCGAGTTACATCGAGATTACTCGTGGTTTTACACGTCTTCTAAAGAAAGGTTCAGAGTTTGTCTGGGATAAAGTTGCTAACAACGCTTTTGAAGCTTTAAAATTGTCCCTCACAAAATCTCCTCTTCTTTTCCCTCAGGATTATAGTCGAGATTACTTTCTTTATCTAGCTGCGTTCGAGTATACTATCGGCATGGTCCTTGTTCAGGAGGATGATAACCACGATGAACATGTTATCTATTACTTTATTCGAAGTTTATCATCCACGGAAATCAAGTACCAACATGTTGAGAAGCTGGCCTTGGCTGCTGTCCAAGCAGTCCAACGTTTCCGTCATTATATTCTCTCGAGGAAGACTACAATGATTTCACATTGTAACCCCATGCAACACATATTGACACGTCAATTGCTGGGGGGAAAGTACTCCAAGTGGATTGTTATTCTCCAGGAGTTCGATTTGGAATTCGATCGCGCCACGTTGAAGAAATCTCTAGTTTTCGCTGAGTTAATTTGTGATTTTCCCCACACTGCCACGGAAAAGGTAGCAGTCGATTCATTACCTGACGAGTCACTTTTCCTTATCAGTACCAATGATATTTGGTATGGAGATATCATTATATATCTCCAAACTCAAACTTTCCGGCCTAATTTGTCCAGTAATGAACGACGTCGTGTCCGTTATCAAGCACGTCATTATATCATCCTCGACGATACTCTTTACCGTCGAGGCATTGACTCTGTCTTTCGAAGTTGTTTGACTTTTGATGAAGCTGAGAAAGCTTTGAATGACTACCATTCAGGAGCATGTGGTGGTCATATGTCTGGGTATGCTACTTCCCAGAAGATCTTACGTGCAGGTTACTTTTGGCCTTCCCTATTGACTGACTGCATTACTGTTGTTCAAAAGTGTCATGCCTGCCAGACTTATAATCAGAAGATTCTATCGCATCCTGCTCCCCTTCATCCTGTAGTCTCAGTAGGTCCTTTTGCTAAATGGGGCATTGCTTTCATGACATGTCACCCTCACTCGGCCGGGGGGCATGGTTACATTATTGTAGCTGTTGATTATTTCACAAAGTGGGCTGAGGCTATGCCGACATTCGATAATACTGGGAAGACTACAGCCTTATTCCTTTTCAACCATGTCATCACTCATTTTGGTGTTCCTCAGGCTGTCGTTACCGATCATGGTAGTCATTTTAGAAATAATATGATGTCTGAACTTACAGAGAAGTTGGGCCTTCGTCATGATAACTCAACACCCTATTATCCATAGGCCAATGGCCAGGTCAAAGCCATTAATAAGGTTCTTATAACTATGATTCGACGGATGATAGGAATCCATAAAACCAACTGGCACACAATATTATTTTCAGCATTGTGGGCATATCGGACATCTGTTAAGTCTTCCATGGGATTCACGCCTTTTCAATTAGTTTATGGCATCGAAGACATTCTGCCAATAGAATGTGAGATACCGTCTTTGAAGCTAGCTGTAGAGCTCTTACCTAATACTTCTGCCGAAGAGGAACATCTGTTGTATTTGATGCGATTAGACGAGACTCGTCGTGACGCTACTCTTGTAATCGAAGCCCAGAAGAAACGCGTTAAGGCACAGTACGACAAGCATGTCAAACCTCATGTATTCTCTGAAGGAGATATTGTTCTTCTATATGAACAAGATAAAGATGTCTTAGGAGCTGGGAAATTCAAACCAATGTGGCGTGGGCCTTATATTGTTAGGAAAGTTTTGGAAAAATGAGCGTATGAGTTAGTGGATTATGATGGTGTACCTTTGAGTGAACCCAAAAATGGGTTGTACTTAAAGAAGTACTACGCATAAGTCATTTGTGCATGAGTATTTGTATTTTATGTATCATACTACGTGAGTGTGTTACTTTAGTTTTGTTTTGACGTTATCTGGTCTCTACCCTTACGTGAAATTGTGTTTGTTTGCCTGATGTCGGAGTATTTGCTACCTTATATTGGCTTCGCCGATGGTGCTAGTCGTAGTATTCAGAACCTAGCTTCCACTACATGGGCAATCTATGCCCCGACAAATGAACTCATATCTCTACGAGGTATATGTCTTGGCCAAGCAACCAACAACATCGCAGAGTATAGCATCGTGGTCGAATTATTGGTTGATGCTATCTCTATCGGAATTCATCATTTGGTTGTTCATCTTGACTCGTAGTTGGTAGTACTACAACTCAGTAATGTATATTCTATTCGAAGTCCTACGTTATTATGGGTATATTTGTGGATTCGCCTCTTGGAACGACATTTTGATTATATTGAATATCAACACATTCCGAGAAGTCTTAATACATTGACAGATGCTTTAGCCAATTATGTATTGGATAGACATTTAAATCACTTATAAAATCAAACACATTAAATTGTACACAATTGTAAAGTAAGCCGGTAGAACACATGTATATATAACGATCAAAGTTTGTTTTTACAAAATGTGTCCAAAGACCAAAATATCAAAAATTGAAGCTCCTGCCTTCTACAAAGTGACATCACTAATGATGTTCACGATAGAATGCTAAGGTCCTAGCAACTCTACGGAGCAAATGACCCATAGAGGTAGAGACTCCCACGGTGTGACGCTGATCGCGTCGTGGGATCTCCTCTAGAGGCATATCTGGAACATCAACCATCAGACCCTCTAAGTTTTTCTCCACTGTCAGATAGTCCTGGGCATAATGGGGGACTGCAACTGTTGCCTCTCCTCAACGCTGAACAAGAGAACTACCAGCTGGTCTATACGCCCCAACATCTGTGTTATCAATAAAATTTTGGTGTTAGTCTTTGGATGATTCTATAAAACCAAAAACATTTAATATGATGAAAATACAAAAACTTCTAAAAATTAAAAGTTGGTGTACTTCTTAGCAATGTCTCCCCACTGTGCGTCTTCAGGAAGGGAAAGGTCAGGATCGTCGCGAAATTCCAAGCCAACATACGCATAATCCTCTATCATCAGAACCTGGCCTTGAAGCCAGTCGAAGAAGCGATCGTCATACCTGACGATCGGTCCTGTCACATGTCTAGCCATGAGTTGGCACCATCGTAACATTCATGGATCCTTGGGACCCGGAAAGTGCCACTCTGCCTGAAGCTTGTACATTGGAACCCTCTCACAGAAGAAGGACACTAGCAGTGATCCAGAACCAAACTGCTTTAGATTTCCACACCTGCATTTGGTCAGTTGTTTCTTAAGATCGCGTAACACTGCGTCAGCCCAGTTGAAGACCCGGGGCTCAATACACTCGAGGGCATACTGAAAATAGCTCTGCAGAGCCATATGCGGGGCAACACTTCCTGCCATCCAAGCTATAGTGAAGAGAATGGTACAGAGAGTTATATCAGTCACTCCCCAAATGGCCACTTTTCTTTTTTTCCGTTCAGCCTCTGGCACGCAATACTCTCGGCAATACTCACTCATTTTCATACCACCCCTGCGGTTACCAGTCAAACTGACATAAGAACCCCGTCTTGACAACCCAGTCAGGAAATAGATATCCTCAATGTCGATCGTCAAAGTGTGAGCTCCGACATTAAAATCCTATTGATCTGGATCCCACATCCGGACCAAGTGTTCTAGCAATCGAACTTGGGCTCTCATGCCCGGTATGTGGAAATACTTCAAGAGACCACAATCTCTTAAAGTGGCAAGAGTCGGAGGGTGATTTTCGGCGGTTGCATTATCATCCTCGTGTTCCCTTTCTCTCCATTCGAGCACCATTGTGATGGTTATTAACCTGCATGGAAACCATGTGAAGATAGTTAATGATCTAAAACATGAGAAAAATTGGTTTTATTGGCTATATATTATAAAAAAATTTGGGCTCTGCGTTGTTCGCAGGTGGCTTATAGCGCACAGTGTGAACTTCTCGCACTGTAGCTCAAGCCCACCTGCAAGAATGAGGACTTCTCGCAGGCCCCGTATGGGCAACCTACGAGAATCCTCCTTCACGCATAGGGTCTCAAAAACTAACTCAAAACTTGAAATTTAGCCACTAAAATCATGAAATTAAACCATGAAAAGCTAGAGAATGGACAACTTTCCAATCTGATCTAGATGGTTCGTGGAATGATTCCCCGAAGCTCCCAAAAATCGACGGTGAAGATCAGAGGTAAAATGGAGGTTTTTTGCACACAAATGGTAAATGGCTAAAACAATATGGTAAAATGAATTGTAAATTTGTTTTATTTACTTTTTACCATGTTAAAAGTGGGTTTTCCATGTTTATTCACTATTTTACCCTAATTACTAATACGAAAGTGAGTAACATGACTTGCAGGTACTCAATGCAGATGATTATGGACAAAAAACTTTTGCGATATGATGTGTTTTTGTTTGCTTCTTATGGTTTTGATCTAAAAACCTCAAGTGCCTTTTATCCGTTCTTTCACTTGCGAAAAACATGAGAACGTGATCGAGCGTTGTTTTATCTCTTTTCTGGGCTCGATGTGGTTACACGAAAAAGGAACCCCCCTGGAGTTAACTTTAAGCTCTTTTCACGACTCCCTAAACATGAAAAGATTGTCGAGTGAGCTTGCTATTTTCACGCTCGTTAAATTATTTGAAGTTACGCATCCTTCCAGCGATAGTTTAACCCTTTTTCGGTCTCGTTGGACTATTGTACGAAAAAGACACTGAGAGAGTTCTCGTTTGAGTGTTTTTCCAAACTCTATAATCCTGAAAAACCTTCGAGTTTTCTATCTTTGGACTCGTTAAACAAACATTGACTGACCCGTGATGGGACCGAACCACTCCTTCTTAGGGTTCGTTAAAAATAATCCCAGGGACTCGTCTGAAGGATGAGCTTATATCAACAAGCATACATGATCCTCTTCAAGCTTGCGTAAAAATAAAGAGGTACTTGCTAGAAATGGTGGGGGATAATTTGGGAAAGGGATATGTTTCATCTTTGTGTTAATTGGCAGTAAGTGTCGCTCTTGAACATGACACCCCCTATTCATCATTTGAATTCGGTTTGGGAAATCCATTTGTCTCTCATTCGATTCAATAACAAGGTCTTTCCGTGTTTCGTCTTTGAGTCAATGCTGCCAAATCATTGGTCGTGTCATCCATATGTTCAACAGTAGTCCAAACCTCTTTTGAGTCGGCCATCTGCAGTTATCCTTTCACTCTGTGTCGGCCTTCCCTGTGTCCAAAGTCTAATTGTCACATGCTTTGTTTCACTTTCAAAATATGTTACTCATTTCGTGTCACTGATGTGGGATACATCAAGGCCCTCCTATGACGAGTCTTGTTCTGTCAACTTCAGCACATTATCCGGAATCAAAACTTAGAAATTATTTAGTACCTTGAAGCTTGCATGCCTCAATGGCAAGTTTCTCACCTTCGACAATGGGTTTACATCATTGGCCCCTGATCGAGAGATTCCGTCGAGTGTTCGACATCAACTCATTTATTCACAGTCGATGGATTGTACTATAGTACCTTGGGAGTCATTGGCATCAATGGTGATTTCCAGCGCGCTTGTTAACGGTATACATCAATGACCGGTAATCAAGTGGTTTCTACCATGTTCGACTTCGACACATGTAATCACATGGTCAGATTCGTACTTTGGGCGATGATATTGAAGACCCTGGATATTATCTTTGTGATCCAGGTTGCGATGGAGTATGCATGATTTGCGACACATAGATCCACTGTGTATGTTTCGTGGCTATGTCGTCTTGACTAAAAATTTATCGCACAGATCCACAGTGTATTCGGGTGGTTGTGCTATATAGTGACGACATGAATCCACAGTGTATGATTGGTGGCCATGACCTTGGTTTATGATGTCATTAATCTATGATCTGAGTATGGGAATGCCTACCTCGGAATTGATATACATGATATTCTGCTGATGCTTGAATGTTTGCAGGTCTCTGATTATATGTGCTTTTGGTTCTTGACACACACATGCAGCTTACAAAGTCTATCGACTATCACTGGTTCCGCTCTCAGACTTTGGGGGGCATTCTGTTATCCACAAATTTGGTCATTGTAATGATGTCATGATGATGGAAAATCAAGCTCTTTACCAAGAATACTTTCTTGAGAAACGTTACAGTTGTCTTCTTCCAGAACTCACATTTTGAAACATGTTCATAGGATACTTATATAATCTCGTGCGAGAATTCCTGATTCTCGCAGGCTACCTTAAGTTGGGGTGCGAACTTCTCGCACTGTACTCATTGTTAGGGTGCGAGCATGCTCTTAAAGAGGAAAGCGATAAGAATCTCAAACCTTCTAGAAGGGAATCTTCTAGAAGGGTGAGTTGGCTTTCAAATGGTTATTTAGGTGCTGGCATTCCAGATATCTTGGGATCATTCCCTATCCAAGTAACTAATCTATATTCTCCTATATATTGAAGAGATTGCTCATGGAAAGGGTTAATTTGAGCAAGCATCATGTTAGCAAGAGATTGATTAGAGAACTAGTGCAAGACTGTATGGAGGACTGATACTACAACAGCTAGAGACAACAGCAAGGTCATCACAGGTAGTTGATTTTCTTCATGCATGAGAAAGTGTGTGTGTCAGAGCTAGGAGCCATCGAAAGGAGACCTATGACATCAAGGCTCAGGTTGTAAGTTTCACTTTCAATTAATTCAATACGGCAATATGTCCCTTTCCCATAAAGATGATTTCACTTTATTACATAATTCCTTGATCATATGTATAGACTAGTCATTGAATATATTAATCTTCCTTTACTTCGATTGGTTCTTTTTGTTGTGATCTGGACGGGACGAGAGCATTGGATCAAAGCTTGGAACAACAGAGACCTAAGGAAAGATTTCATAAGGTATGTCCATAATCCTTACCTCTTAGTTCATTCAATAGGCTAGATCTAGGGAAAGTGTATTATTCTGTCTTGTTTTGTTCTAGATACCAGGTGGATCTAGGGAGATCGGTTTGTGTCCGCACTCACGGATTTATCCAATAGCAATGGGAACATTAATATTTTATATTAAAATGATACTTTAGTTTACAATGTATAGAGATATTGATACATTTTAAATCTTATTTCAATAAAATTGAAGTTGAATCGAGGACAATGTTTCTCCTATTGCAACAACTACAATATTAAAATTACTATTTTAATTCATGCTAATAATTATATGAATATATTTAACACAATAATGAAACTTTAATATCCATAAATATTCCATTAGAAAATGAGAAACTAAATTGAAAATACATATATACAATTTTAACATCTTTTTAAAATTAAACTTTACATATATAAACTTTAACTTTAAACTTTACATATATAAACTTTAACAACTATA
>ML819470.1:130367-142614 GCA_009831015.1 Picea engelmannii
AAACTTTTCAAGGATAAATGTACAAATAATTTTATTTTTTTTTTGGTGATTTTTGAGGTACATTACATATAGCCATTTCCCATTCCTGGGTGGAAATGATAAGTTGTGATTGTTGGTTTTATTACAAAGCTTCCTAGAATTATGAAGCAACATGATTTGATCATGGTAGTGGTGGATAAATGAACAAAGGATACCCATTTTATTCCAGTGAAGCTAAAACATAAGGAAACCAACATTGTAGAGATTTATATGAAGGAAGTTGTTAGTCTACGTGGTGTGTCTAAGGAAATTGTCTTTGATAGAGATCCAAAATTCACATCAAATTTTTGGAAAGGATTAAGGGATTTGGTACAAATTTAAAATTTTAGTATAACATATCACCCAAAGTGAGATGGGCGTACAAAGAGGATCAATCATGTGATTAAATATATGATTATGATCTATGTAATAGAAAAGAATTCTAGGTGGGAAGAATACCTTCAGCTAGTTTAATTTTCTTATTGTTGGAAACAATGAGAAACCTTATTGTTGAACTATAGGTTTTCAAGGCTAACAATTAAAAATTGAAGAAGGCACAATAGAAACAACAATAGATAAATGAAGTCCTACTGTGTAGTATAGTAACTAAGAAAATCCCAAAAGATGATAACCCTGAGGAAGAGGTCAACAAAAGGGCCTCCAAGAATTTTGGTACGAAAACAGAAAAAGGAGACAGTTCGTCTGAAGGGACACCTTCAGCTGAAGACAAAACCATACTAGACAAAAAAAGAAAACAAATAGAACACCTTGAAGGAGAATTTAAAAATATTAAACAAGCTACTTTTTATGGAGAGTCCATGACAGAAGAAGAAGCTGAGGCATGGTTGTTGGACATCAAAAAATACTTCCAAATATACAACTATTCCAACAACATGAAGGTCAAAATGACCATCTACAATCTGAAGGGGAAGGCCAGCATTTGGTGGTAGGACCTGAAATTGGCCAAGGGACTAAAGGAGAAACAGTTGGAATGGTCCGAATTCAAGAAGTATTTTAAGAAACAATACCTTTCCGAAAGCTATTATGAAAGGAAGACGAAAGAATTTTATGAATTACTACTCAGAAAAATGACGATGGATGACCTTATAAATAAATTTATGGAACTACTAAGTTTTGTACCATACATCCGGGACGATAAGGTAAAAATCCAGCGATTCTTAAGTTGTTTACCACAATCCTACAGGGACAGAATTGAGTTTGACAACCCCAAATCCTTGAGTGAGGCATTAAGGAAGGAACGAATGTGCTATGACCAGTATAAACAACGGGTAGAGTTTCCCAAGACTTGGAAGGATAAGAAACAATATGGAATGCACTAGCGGAAGAAGGGATACCAGCTAGCTCCTTATTGGAATGCAGCAAAAAGTTTCCCAAGGAAGAATTTTCACTCTAATCATCTGAATATGCAAAGTAGCGGTAAACTTGTAAACCTGGGAACAAAGAAGTTTGGGGACAACTCCCGCGAGCCATTAATATGTTGGGAGTGTGGAGAGCCTCATCTAAGGAGCAACTTTCCACGTCTAATTGCAGCAAACAACACTGTTGTCCACAATTTGTAGGAAGCCTCGACAGTGGGAGACATGGGAAAAAGTCTGGATGAGATAAATGCAACCATAGATGGTCGACAAGGTGACCACCAGTCCTCGGTGGTAGAAATCGAAGGTAAAATCCATGACACTTGAATTTCTATTTTAATTGACCCTAGAGCTACATTAAGTTATATTACTCCCAATGTAGTAGAGTTGAATAAACTTAAGAAACAAAAGCATGAAAAATCTTGGCTGGTACAACTAGCAACAGGTGCTAAAAGAAAAGTAGTTAACTTTATTTTTGATTTTGAGTTCATCTTAGATGGTCAAAAGATAAGGACCAATCTGAACATCCTACCACTAGGATCTTATGATATGATTATTGGGATGGATTGTTTGGAACAACACAAAGTAGTACTAGAGTGTTATACAAAGATACTTAGCTACAAAGATAATTTTAGCACTATTAGAACAACCCAAGGCATACCAAAACCTGTGTCAAACAAACAAGTGTTAGCGATGCAATTCAAGAAATGTATTAGAAAAGGATCTCAAGTTTACGCCATCCAAGTGACAAATCTTTTAGAAAAAGAAAATAAACCCAAGTTAGAAGACTTTGTAGTCCTACGTGAATTCAGAGACATGTTTGTTGATGAGATATTAGAATTACCTCCTAGAAGAGAAATAGATTTCTCCATATACTTACTACCCGGATCAGCCCCCATCTCAAAATCACCCTATCGAATGAGTCTACCAGAACTGACAGAATTAAAAATACAATTACAAGAAATGTTGGACAAAGAATATATCAGACCAAGTGTCTCACCATGGGGTGCACCAGTCCTCTTTGTGAAAAAGAAAGACGGTAATTTATGACTATGTATCGATTATACACAACTGAACAAAGTGACCATTAAGAACAAATACCACTTACCATAGATAAATGATGTGTTCGATCAAGTTGGTGGGGACAAGATCTTCTCAAAATTGGATTTATGATCCGGTTATCATCAAGTTAGGATAAAGGACCAGGACATAAACAAAACAACTTTTCGAACAAGATACAGACACTACGAGTTTGTAGTCATACCTTTCGGACTCACTAATGCACAACCACATTTATGTGCTTAATGAACAACATTTTCAGCTAGTACTTAGACAAGTTCGTAGTAGTATTTATCGACTATATTCTGGTCTATTCTAAAATGGAGGAGGAACATGTTGAAAAATTATGAATAGTTCTGCAAACACCAAGGAAACACAAACTATACGCAAAATTCGACAAATGCGATTTTTTTCAAAAAGAAATACAATATTTAGGACATGTCATTTCCTTGGAAGGCATTGCCATAGACCCGGAAAAGATAAAAGCCATCATGGAATGGCCAGTACCTAAGGATGTGGCAGATATCATGTCATTCATGGGAATCACTGGTTATTATCACAGATTTATAGAAGGGTTCTCCAAGATAGCCTACCCTATCACGTCATTACAAAAGAAAGGGACCAAGTTTAACTGGTCGCAAAAGTGTCAAGACCGTTTTAACAAGCTAAAAGAATTTTTGACATCGACGCCCATATTGAAGGTAGAAGACCCAGATAAAGACTTCACAGTATGCGTTGATGCAAGTAAAGAGGGACTAGGTGGTGGTCTAACACAGGAAGGGCACGTGATTTGTTATGAGTGCAAGAAATTAAAGGAACACGAGTGAAATTATGTCACTCATGACTTAGAATTGGCAGCAGTAATACATGTCTTAAAAATGTGGCGACACTATATAATGGGCAGAAAATTCTTACTATTGACGGATAATAGCAGAGTTAAATATCTGTTTAACCAACGAGACCTTAATGCAAGACAAGCAAGGTGGCTAGCCTTCTTGAGCAAATTCGACTTCGAGGTCAGACATATAAAGGGTAAGGAAAATAAAGTAGAAAATGCTTTAAGAAGAAGAGTACATGGGTTATTTGAGATAAATATCAGCAGGGCAGAAAGTGATCTGGAACAAAGAAAAAGAAAGATAGGAATTACACTAAGATGATGGCAGACTTTCAAAATAGTATCGCAAACCTAGATAAACCAAATATAAGTATCGACAAGAAAGGACTTTTAATATTTAAACACAGACTGTACATACCAGATTCAACAGAGTTAAAATTTATTGTTTTAGTCGAAGTGCATAAGAAACCATATTCTGGCCATCAAGGTTACCAGAGGACAATAACAACACTCAGAAAACTATTTTACTGGCCTAACATGAAGGGAGAAACAACATAGTACTTGGATAGGTGCCAAGATTGTCAGTAGGTTAAGGCTGAACACCAACATCTAGCCAACCTATTACAGCCATTGACAGTACCAAAATGGAAATGGGAGACAATATTGCTGGACGTTATAACAGGTTTGCCTAAAACTCAGAAACAAAATGATTCAATCATGGTTGTAATCGATAAACTCAGTAAGTCTGCATACTTTATTCATGTAAAGTCTACTTTTAAAGCTATTAATATTGCTGAAATATTCATGAAAGAAATCTTTAGACTGCATGGTATTCCTAAAATGGTGGTTTCAGATAGAGATGTAAAATTCACATCTGCTTTTTGGAAGGAATTGTTTGCAGGGCTATATACTAATTTGAATTTCAGTATGAGTTATCATCCACAAATGGATGGACAAACTGAAAGGACAAATCAAATCATAGAGGATATTCTCTGTATGTATGTAAGAACAAAGTTGAACAAGTGGGAAGACTACCTTCACTTGGTAGAATTTGCATATAACAATGGGTACCAAATTTTGGCTAAGTTGATCCCTTTCGAAATAATATATGATAGAAAGTGTGCAACTCCAATTAGCTGGGATAAACCAGCTGACAGACTCATGGTAGGGCTAGAGATACTCCAAGAAATGGAGAACATGGTAAGAAAGGTACAACAGAACTTGAAAGAAGCACAGGACAAACAAAAGAGGTATGCAGATCACAAAAGAGGACACGTGGAATTTCAAGTGGGAGACCATGTTTACTTGACGGTCAAATCCCAAAAAAGATCACTGAAGTTAGGGAACTGTTCCAAGATGGGACCCAGGTTTTGTGGGCCCTTCAAGATACTCGCTCGAATTGGACCCGTAGCATATCAGCTTTCACTACCAGCTAATCTAAGAATTCATAATGTATTTCATGTTTCTTTGTTAAAAAAATATATTCATGACCCTACTCATATGATCAATTGGAACTTGGTGCAGGTGGAACCCGAAGGCGAGTTCCAGGTGGAACCCCTGCACATTCTGGACCGGAGAGAAATAACACTTCCAAATAGAGCCATCATTTAGGTAAAGGTGCAATGGAAGCACTTTAGTCCTGAGGAGGACACTTTGGAATTGGAGGTAGATTTGTGGAAATCTCATCCAATCCTATTCCAGGAAAGGAACGAACACTGAGGATAGTGTTTTAATGAAGGGGGAAAGGATGTGACATCCCTCCCCCCAAAAAAATATTTTTTATTTTTGAAATAGGCTGGAAATTTATTTTCGTTTTTGGAAAATTTGAATATGAATTTTTTTTGCCATTTATCGAAATTCTGAATTTTGAATTTAATAATTGTATTTAATTATTGTGGCTATTGGGAAGAGATCTATTTGAACTCAACTAACCATTTGACTATGACACTTGTATCACAACAAAATATTTATATTAATTGTAGGAGGACAAATGGAACATCCATGTTAAAATGAGCTGACAATGACTCCATGAGTGGGGAAACATGTTGGAACTACCTCTAGGTTGATAATCACAAGTGGAAAATTATAGATTTGGCCACTGGTAGCCCCTAAAAATTAGGTATTAAGAAAGCTGCGAAAATCCCTAAAGGAGGGAAAAAGACCTAGGAAAAAAAAATTGATAAATATAATATGCGAGGAGGTAGGACGCTGCCAAGTATGCTGGGAAAAGATTTTTGAGCTCTCTTGCTATTATGAAAACTGTAGATTGAGTGTGAGGCAAGAGGAGCCTGCTGAAACAAAATTGCCTTGATGTTATGAGCATTGTTGAGTAAGTGTGAGGCAAGAGGATAATTGTTGGAATTGAAGGACATTGCTGAGGAGGAGTTTCCAAGTTCGCCCTCATGGATTCATGGTTAGGCTAGGGGGTGAATCGGGAAAGTAGATTTGGCTTCCCTGTTCTACAGTTGGGAGGAACGTGGTTGTTCCCTTTGTCTTCCCATGGATTGGATTAAGATATGTTAATTTTCCCCTCTCTATTATGAATGTCTATGTCTTTTGATATTATGTATCTATTGAATCTGAACTGGAATAAGTTACATTGTCTATCTGTATGACCTTTTTACATCTAGTGTATTGTATATGATTAAATCGGATCTGTAATGATTTATTCCCACTTTCTGTTCAAATGTTTTTATCTGATGTTATGTATCTAACAATATACTCTAACAATATGCAACAATATATTAGATGTGTATAGAATGGAAAATTTCGGGAGTTAAAGAATTTTGGAAACCCCTTTTTGTTTTTTTTTGGATACTAAAATAATCTTGAGAATCGACGCCTTTTAGAGGTTTTGTTTTCCTTGTTTCTTTTCATAATGGGCTACCCTTTCCTTAGTCAAGGTCTATGACAAATTTAGAGATTTTCCCTTACAGAAAACCTTTATCCTTTTGTATCCTTCTATGCATGTAAAATTCTTATGTCTTTATGCTTTCGGAATTCGGGAATTGTTGGGTGTTGTTGTTCGACATTTGAAACCTGGAAACCTGAATCCTGAAATACATAAGTGTTAATTCCACACCCGTTCACTTTTAGGAATTCAGGAATTGTTGTGTTATGATGTTTGACATTTGAAACCCCGAAAACCCAAATCTCGAAGTCCCAAAGTGTTAATTCCACACCCTTTCACTTTTCGGAATTTAGGAATTGTTGTGTTATGATGTTTGACATTTGAAACCCCAAAAACCGGAATCCCGAAATCCCAAAGTGTTAATTCCAAACCGTTTCACTTTTCAGAATACGGGAATTGTTGTGTTATGTTGTTTGACATTTGAAACCCCGAAAACCAGAATTCTGAAATCCCAAAGTGTTAATTCCACACCCTTTCACTTTTTGAAATTTGGGAATTGTTGTGTTATGTTGTTTGACATTTGAAACCCCAAAAACCTGAATCCCAAAATCCCGGAACGTTAGTTCCACGTTCTTTTCTTTTCACAATTCTGGAATTGTCTTTGGTTGATGTTTCGACTTTTGATGTCGTAGAATTCCGAACCCCAAAATCCTGAAATGTTAGTTCCACGTTCTTGTCTTTTTGCAATTTCGAGATTTGTTTGTGTTTGATGTTTGGTTTTTTGAAGTCACGAAATTTAGAACCCCGAAATCCTGAAGTGCTGGGCATTTTCGCATTTTCAAAAGTCTGTTCATGTTGATGTTGGACATTGGAACTCGTGAAGTTTTGAACCGCGAAATCTCGAAATGCGGGACCCACCTTTCCTCTTTCGCCTTTTCTGAGGTTTGTATCTGTTGATGTTTGGCTTCTGTACTCGCGAAATCCCGGACACCAAAAACCCGAAGAGCTCGGTATCTTTTTGCAATTTCGGTAAATGTTGTGTGTTGATGTCCGACTCTTGTACTCGCGAAACCCCAAAATGATGGCCCACAGTCGTTTCGTATTTCGGATTTTGGCAAACAACAAGGTCCCTTGTTTTGTTGGGTACTTGTGATCACCGAAACCCGTTTGACCTTTGTTTCTTCACAAAGCTGTAGTAACTTAGAAGAAACTTATTGTTATGGGAACAACCCTAATAATGTAATAAATGGACTCGTAAAAGAATGTTGGGGAATTATTCATCTCGGATATAGGTGGGAGTAACAGATTGTATTACCAATCGTTTGTATTGTAGACATAGGGTAGTATTTTGTTTTTATGTAGGGTTTTGGTCATAAAAACCCCAAAGCTGCTTGTGTTGTTAGGACTGTGGTAGTGTTATAGGTACTAATGGATAAGAGAGTAGTTATAAATTTCAGGATCTTAAATTAAACATTCAAGTGATAAGTAAATACTCATTATATCGTCGATTTGAAAACTTAAGTTGAATTGTAAGGACATTCGATGAAAGTAAGGAATCTAGAAAACCTTCAGAATCAAGCCTTCTAACAAAATGCTTACTTGTTTGAGATCTCGAAACTTTTCAAGGATAAATGTACAATTTTTTTTTATTTTTTTTTGGTGATTTTTTAGGTACATTGCATATAGCCATTTCCCATTACTGGGTGGAAATGATAAGTTGTCATTGTTGGTTTTATTACCAAGCTTCCTAGAATTATGAAGCAACATGATTTGATCATGCTAGTGGTGGATAAATGAACAAAGGATACCCATTTTATTCCAGTGAAGCTAAAACATAAGGAAACCAACATTGTAGAGATTTATATCAAGGAAATTGTTAGTCTACATGGTGTGTCTAAGGAAATTGTCTTTGATAGAGATCCAAAATTCACATCAAATTTTTAGAAAGGATTAAGGGATTTGGTACAAATTTAAAATTTTAGTATAACATATCACCCAAAGTTAGATGGGCGTACAGAGAGGATCAATCAAGTGATTAAATATATGATTATGATGTATGTAATAGACAAGAATTCTAGGTGGGAAGAATACCTTCATATAGTTTATTTTTTTTACAATAATGGGTATCGAGCATCTTTGAACATGAGCCCATTTAAAGCCTTGTATGGAAAGAGGTGTAACACACCTATCAATTAAGACAACCCAGTGGATAAAGCCATCATTGAACCATAGCTACTAAGGGAAATGGAAAAGTAAGTGGTGAAAATAAAGCAAAACATAAAGGTTTCATAGGATAGGAAGAAAAAGCATGTAGACAAAGGCATAACACACAAAGAATTTAGACTAGGTAAGCATGTATTCTTGAAAGTGAAGGATAAAATGAGTTGGAAGCTTCCCAAAAATGGCAACAAGGTATTGTGGACCATTTCAAATATTGGAGAGGATTGGTCTTATTTCATACATCCTTTCTCTTCCTACATCCATGTGAATTCATAATGTGTTTCATGTTTCATTTCTTAAAAAGTATGTGCATGATCCTAACCACATAATTGATTGGGTTGTGATCTAGGTGGAGCACAAGGGTGAATTCTAGATCTAGTCAATGTGCATATTGGAAAAGAAGATCAGAGTTATTAGGAATTGAACTATAGACCTAGTAAAGGTCCAATGGACCTACTAAGTTTCTAAAGATGCTACGTGGGATAATGAGGATTCCATGCATGAGGAATACCCACAACTTTTTGAAGATCTTTTATTGTACAATTGCATGTGATGCACTAAGGATAGTGCATAAATAAGGGGGAGGGGAATGCAATAGCCATAGGTTGTAAATGTATATATGTACATGTATGTTTTTATAGGATGGAAAGTCGGTATGGTTTTTGGATGGAGTGCTTATGTATATATGTTTTGGGTTGAAGTTTCTGTATGATATTAGGTTGGAGAGCCTATATGCTAAAAGGTTGGTGATCCTAGCATTTTACATTATAAGAACATTCATATAAATTAAAAAAAGTACATCACTACTGCAAACCAAGTCACAAAAATGAGTATGGGAGGATAAAAATTGATGAGAGGCAAAGGGGGTTAAGGGATTAAGGAAAGGGGCTTAAGCCGAGGGGCTAAGACAATGAATATAATAATATATATTCCTAATTCCTAATGCTAATTTCATGTTATTATATCCTAAGTTCCTAAGTGATGGTAAGGTGGCTGCATGCGTGCCACTTATCAAAAAGCAACCATGCATATATAATCTTTGTTTTCAATGGAAAATGTATCATTCTTCTCCATTCTTTATCATTGTGACCTTTGCATGTGGGGTCATAGGTGTGAGCTAGAGATCCACTATAACCATGTGATATTGTGAAACCCTGTGCATCCTAGGTGTATTTGAGTGAACAATTCTCCCTTGTTTGCCTTGGGGAAGGACGGAGCCCTGGAGGGAGAATGATATATGATATGTTTCCCTAGTGTTAGGCCTGGAGGGTTCTTAGAGACTCCATTATAGTAGCCGGATGTTTTGGATCCATATCTCTAAGATTTCTTGGCTATCCTGTGTTGGAGCCTTGAAAGGGAAGTGGGATATCTTGAGGGACTGTGGAGTAGAGAATGGGGTACACTTAATTGAGTCATGCAGGTTGATGGGGAATTAGAGGTTGTAGGTTGGAATTGTTGTTGCAGTTGGGTACCTTAGCTTAGCCATTGCTTATGCTGACTATGATACCTTAGTTGTCTTAGGTAGGCTTTTCCCTAGTTTAGTCATAGCCCCAACTCGAGGGTGACTTGTTGTTGAGAGAGATAGAACAACGATTTCTGTGGTTGGGAGGAACATTTGAGGTTTGTAGTCAGTTTGTGATTCTATAAAAATAAAAGTGTTGTTATTATATTATTTTATGTTCCATGTAATGTTTCATTTTATATGTTAAATTATATTATGTTGTGCATGTGTCCATTTATGTATATTATTATGTGTTATACATGAGACTTCATATTATTTGGAAAACATAAGTTTATCATATGTAAGACATATTATTATAGTTGGTTTTAGAGCCCTCTTGGGCATAACTATTCATGGTGTCAGATTAATTATGAGTGAGGTTAACGAATTTTTAAAAATATAGTTTATAGATAGGTTTAATTGTAGTGACATATGCCCAAACGTGAGTCTAGGGTGTGTTATGTGGGAAGAGTGTGTCTCTTTTTTAGTTGTGCTATGAATGTTGTGTTGCACTTGGAGAGGTGTATTTTCTTCTATATATACCTCTTCATTTCCTATAACAACTCTAGAAGTCCCTATGGAGGATTGATGCTCATCATCTAAAATATGTACAACTAGAATAGTTATAGTTGTTGCCCCTTCAAAGGCCTCAAAATCATTCAACATTTATTCTATTGAGAACATATCCTTTACTTCCTCTCAAAAGAGGTTGTGGTTATTATTTTTTGAGGTGATCTAAGCTACTAAAATTTCTAACTCCAAAACCTAGGTGAAATAAATACCTCTCTTTTGACTTTGTAATGTGTTGGATCATATTATGCATAAATCAAAATGTGAGTTGGTTTTAAAATACCAAATATATGCTGACATGTTTTAACACTTTAGAATAATATTTTCATGTATAAACCATATCTGAAATCACTGAAATTAATGTAGATTTACATAAGAAAATATGTCCTATTGTTTTTAATATAAATGTTAAATCCCTTAGTTTAGCTTTAGATTATGTCAAATCAACAGGACTTATAGGTACTGGAAATTACCAAACCATGAATATATTGCTAGATAAAAAACAAATTTGTAATAAGACAATTTTCGACTACTAAAAGCTTCATATATAGAGATAAGAGATGAATTTTAAGTACATACTCTCAACATATCACAAGTTAGTACAACCCTCCAAGATCTTCAAAACCCTAGATAGGTAAAACCAAGAAAAACCCTAGCTCTATCAAGTCCTACTTGGCCTCATGCAAGGAATATTCTCTTTCAATTCTCCTCAACAAGTACAAATTAGGGTTTATTACCAAACCCTAACTCTAATGACTCCTTAGGGATAAAACCCTATCCCTCGACTTCTAGAATTCTCCAAGAAATCCTAGCCTCTTAAGAGAAAAAGAGATAAAGTACGAAGAATATTGAACAAGAGAAAGAGACACTCTAGTGATCCTCGATATTACATATGTAACCAAACTGAAAAGAAGAATAAGCACAAGCTAATCCTTGATGATGATATTGTCTCTCTCCTTCCTCTATTTATATGATAGGTATGGGAGGTCTACAATGAAAAATGTACCTAATCCACTACAAGCAACCTACAAGACACAAGTAATTACACACAGGTGAAGCACTCTACTTGAAGTGACACATATGAAGCTTCAAGGTGACTCTGATCAACAAGACAGGCTCGAAGGCCTAAGTGCTACTCCCCAAGGTCCAACACTCCTCCTACAAGGGGACAAATATCTAATGAATATCCAATGTCATGATCTTGATTAGGCTGGAGAACTTGGTGATCGATGTTGTAAGAAAATCTCCTTGCGGACAGGTAGACCTCCTCTTGAGAGCTAGGCCCTTAACTCTAAAACATAAGGTGCTTAACATGAACACTGACTTCATTTTAGATCTAATCAAGTTAATGAACAAAAGAGAATGAGGAAGGTGTGTACCTTATGAACATCGTTTGTCCCTGCAAGGTCCAGGATGAGCCTTAATCTTGATCTCCTTGGTAGGTCCTGCAAGACAAGCAAGAGTATACAAAATTCCTACTCTATTGAGATTAGCTAAAACATAGCTCCATCTTCTACAGACAAACTTATATGAAACAAGTACAAGTTTGAAAGAAACAGGCCAAGCATTGATTGTATTAATGAGAACAACAATGAAGAATACTTACAACCATAGATGTGAGTGTAGAAGCTTCATCAAGCTCTCCTTGTCCAAACCCTTTCTCAAAAGCTCCATGATCAAAATGACAATAGCTTCATTCATTATTCTCCTCCACTTCTCATGAGATCATGAATTTGGTATCTCTAAACTCCTCTCAATACCACTCATGAGATCATAAGTTTGGTATAATTCTCAATCTCCATCCCCCTTTCCTCCAT
>ML819470.1:143014-153990 GCA_009831015.1 Picea engelmannii
AAGAGAAGTTTTCCAAACTTTGATCATGTTAGGAGTTAAAGAAGTTTTCATTAAAGGGGGATAGGCTATAATGCTTCCTTCCTTCTCCTATTGTGTTACCTTTGTAAATCCTTCAATCCTATCCTATGTTTTTCTTAAGGGGGTATGTTAGGATATTTAGACACTTAGGAGTTAGTTAAGATCAAATTGGTCTAATGTGTCTTTAGGTAAGGTGTGTTTCTTTAGTATGCATTTGCAGTTATGTAATCCAATGGTCATGATATGTTATAAACATGAAGTGACTTGAAGGTTCATATTATTCTCAATATTACTAACTATATTGATCTATGGATTAACACTTGATTGGTCCATGATCTATATTTAAAGAGAATGGAGGGTCATTTGCTAATGACCAATTGTGATAAAATCATATGCCATTTTTTTCCTTTTTGCGTTAATATGTTTCCTCAAGTGCCTACATTGGTTAGGGCCATGGATCGTATCCCTCTTTGAGAGTTTTAACCATGTAATACACAAGTGTACAAATATTTGATCTATTAGTGTGAGCGTTTGCTTAAGGTGTTCGACCTATGTGGAAATACCATGTTTATCGATATGTTATTTCCAAAATTAATATTTACATAGATTGAATTCACCATGGTAATCCTACAACATGGTCCATATACATTTATTTACATCATGTACATGCCTATCCATTTTCTAATTGGGCCTTAGCCTTGAGCTCCATATTATGAACCAATAATAAAATATTTACATCATTTACAGGTGGGACATTTATTTAAGCTCACATGGCTTGACTCGTGTCATTATAAACTCACATTACAATTTATGCATAATATGATCCAACACATTCCAAATTCAAAACAAAGGTATTTCTCTCACCTAGGTCTTGGAGTTAGACATTTTAGTAGGTTAGGTCACCTCAACAAATAAAAAACACCACCTATTTTGAGAGGATGTAAAGGCTATGTTCTCAATAGAATAAATGTTGAAGGAATTTGAGGCATTTGAAGGGGAAACAACTATAACTATTTTGATTGTACTTATTTTAGATGATGAGGATGCCACTTGGGCTAAAGAGAGTGGTTTTCCTCAAGGAAAACTAGCTTAAGACCCAAATCTTTGTACCCTGACCTCGTCGAGGACATGCACTAAGAAATAACAATAAAAAACCTTCTCTGATACCACTGATTGAGATTATTTTGAGAATGAAATGAAGGCAAAAATATAACGAGTAAATACAGAAAGATATTGCGAGAAACACATATATACAGTAATGCACAATTTTTATTAATGAATAAATGCACTGAAATTGTAAAAATACAGAGTGAATGAACTTGCTAAAATGGTGGAAGCTTATCTCTGAGAAGATATGTGATGGTTACTCTCATTCACAAGAAGAAGGTGATGATTACAATGAGGCTCTAGAGGCCTTTTTAACATGAAAAAAATCCAAAACCCTAACCGCGGAAGATGAAAGGCCAAACGTTACATGGGCCCTAGTGGGGTAAGTTGGTATGTTAACTTCCTAAGGGTGTAAATTTTTCATATGATCTATGTTTGCAGTGCACAATAGCTCATTTGAAAGGTCTATTTGATGAATACACATTTTTTCATCACACTCTCGCTAGAGTCTATGGTGTGAATGTGGTGGGCCTATAAAACATTGTTTAGGGCCTCAAAACAACCCCAGAAGTTTGGTACTTGAAAAATTGTAGAAAAAATACCAAGGTGGAAACCCTTGTTTTGAGCTAGTGGTATAGGTGGGTGGCCACCGATTTCTGTCTTGATCAATCCTCCCCCTTTAGAAAGCAATTGTCTCCATTTCATTAGGTCCTCCGGGAGGCTTTTGTTGAATCTGAACCTTAGTGAACTACTTTCCTTGTAGAAGAAGTTGTCTTGCTTAGCTTGTTGAAGGCCATTATGACCCTCTTGTTGGAGGGGTTGGATCCATTGAACCAATCTAGCTACATGATATGCCTGAGTGTGGGGGGACTCTATTTGTGAGGATGCACCATGAAGAACATGAAGGGATTTATCATAACTTGAGTTGAATGGGAAGTGTGGAGTTGATGCAGCCGCACTCCTCGGAGCATGCCCGCTCTCACAGGATCTTCTCTTCCCTTGCCCGAAGAACACCAATGTTCTTCTATTTCCCTATCGGGAAATCTTCACCCACAGATTCTTCTTGCAATCCCCCCTTCTCTATTTATCAGAGGATCAGAACTCACAGCTTCGCAAGTTCACTGTCAATCACTAGGCTCTCGAATCCTCGAGGCCTGATGGCCAGTCAACACTGACTTTATCTTCCCCCTTACGGGATTTTTTCTCTGTCAGGATATCGCTACTCGTGATATCGAGTACTATGATTTGCCGACTCCCGATACCCGACGTGCTGAATCTCCTATGCACACGTGCGAGTTGACCTTTCCACTTCCCGTTGTTTCGATTAGGATTTTGGAATTTGCGAGATCACAAATCCTGATGCGAAAGGATTCGAGACTTGCCTTTTCCCAATCCCTGATATGATATGCCACCTGGCTTCCACTAACCCTGAATGTGGCCCACACTATCCTTCCGTCGGGATATCGCGGATCACGATTTCAAGCTATAAGAGTATCCTGTCTCCGGAATCCCCGATTCTCCGAACTCCGACTGCACTGTGCCTATCTGCACCTTCGAGGAAATGAGAACAAAGGTTATCTCTAATTGAACCCTTCTATCAATACACTCCTTGCTGACAATTCAATTGCAATCCTTGCTAGAATCCTCTGGCTCAATTAGAGAAACAATTGAAACTCATTCTACCTCCCTCTCAGACTTCAATTCAACCATGAAATCACATACACAAGATATAAAATCAAATGCATGACAGGAAGCAAACATTCATGAGCATAACATCAACACACAGAGAAACAACACAAACCATGAATTTGAATCAAAGCTTTCTTCTATTAATTCAAATGCTTGTACATGGGTGTTCTTCATACAATTCTCTGCCTTCTTATTTTTTTCTTTCTCATGTTCTATGTTCAGGGGTTATGTTACAATAATACAATGAGGGTGTCTATATCCATTTTCCCTCTTGGACTCTAAAGCTATCAAATCTACAATTAAATTCCTATCTACCAGCATTAACTATTTTAAATGTCGACTATCTACTAAAGGACGAGAGCTATCCGCTCAAGGTCCATTACAATATACAAAAGTGCCTCCTCTTAAATGACTCATTTAAGATTTGCGCAACAATTTCCAAATCATTTTTTGAAAATTTTGTGCTGGCATGTCCAGCTGTCCTCCGCTTCACACTGGCTCTCTTGATGAGTTGGTGATGCTCCTGCATCATACTCCTCGGCTTGAAAATTTTCATGGGCTCCTATCCATGAACTCCTGCACGATCTGTCCATGCTTCTGTATCACTTCTTCAGTCTCCCAACTGGCATCTTCCACTGGGTGGCCCTTCCATTTGACCAGATACTCGAAGTATTCCTTCCTTCAGGTTTTCTTACCCACTCTCTTGTCCAATATGCATTCCATCTGCGGCTTCTCTGCAACTGGCAATTGTTTCATCCACTAGATCACTGGTTGTTCAGTTCTAGTCTCTGCTTCTCCAGCCCTATATGGGTATAAATATGCGATATTGAATATCGGAGATATTCCGATGCCATCCGACAACTCGATCTCATAAGCATTTTCTCTGAATTTTCTCAAGACCTTACATGGTCCGATTTTCTTCATCTTTAACTTATTGTATGTTCCCCTCGGGAACCTTTCCTTCCTCAAATGTGCCAGAACTATATCACCAACTTCGAACAGAAGTTGTCTCTGATGTTGATCTGCTCTGTGCTTGTACTCCTGGCTGGATTTCAGTAGTCGTTCCTTCACATGGCCGTGAAGTTCATTGATCGCTTCAGCGAACTCTTTTGTACTAGCGCTGCTAGTAGCAGTCTGTTCTGAATCTCTCAGTTCAGAAACTCCTCTCGGTTGTGTACCATACACAATCTAAAATGGACTTTTCCCTGTGCTTCGATTCACTGAGTCAATGTATGCAAACTCTGCCTGTGGTAATATGTGGTCCCAACTGCTATGGTGCTTTGCCACCAGGCTCCTCAACAGGTCTCCCAGACTTCTGTTGACCACTTCTGTTTGTCCATCCATCTGAGGATGATAAGCTAAACTAAACATCAAATTAGTTCCTAGCTTCTTCCATAAGGTTCTCCAAAAATGCCCTATGAATTTAGTGTCTCTGTCTGAAACTATAATTTTCGGCAATCCATGAAGTCAAATGACCTCTTTGAAAAACAGATTTGCGATGTGTGTCGCATCGCTGGTCTTCTGGCATGGAATAAAATGTGCCATCTTAGAAAAATTTTCCATGACCACAAAGACTGAATCAACACCTCTTTGTGTCTTTGGCAAACCCAATACAAAATCCATGCTTATCGCCTCCCATGGCCTCTCTCGTATGGGCAATGGTTGATATAAACCTACATTATGTTTTCTCCCCTTCGAATGCTGGCAAACTCTACACCTGTCAACAAATCTTTTGACATCTGCTCGCATCCATGGCCAAAAATATGATTCTCTCATCTTTGCGAATGTTTTTTCATGGGCAAAGTGTCCTGCTAATCCACCATTGTGCTTCTCCTTCAACAGGTGCTCCCTCATGCAGCATTTCGGAATACATAGTTGATTGCCTCTGAACAACAATCCTTCTTGGATCATATAATCTATCCACTGGCTTCTGTCTCTGACAACTGGATTCTCAACTGCTTCATATGCTTCTGCAAAATCTGCATCACCTGCATACATGTCCATGAGATTTTAAAAACCCAATGTTTTGACTCGGAATTCCTGCAGCAACAAACACTTCCTGCTTAAAGCATCAACCACTTTGTTAGCAGTACCTGAAATATGTTTAATCACAAATGTGAAATTCTGCATATACTCTACCCATCTTGCATGTTTTTGATTCAACTTCTCTTGTTGAGTCACAAACTGTAATGCATGGTTATCACTATACAAAACAAATTCTTTTGGGATCAAGTAATGCCTCCACTTTTTCAGTGCTTGTATGATAGTATAAAACTGCTTATCATACGTGGAGTATTTTAATTTCACCTCATTCATCTTCTCGCTGAAATATGCAATTGGTATGTCCTCCTGACACAAGACCACTCCTATGGCAAACCCACTTGCATCACATTTCACCTAAAATGTCTTCAGGAAATCTGGCAACACCAACATTGGTTGTTCCATGATCTTCTGCTTCAACAGATTGAATCTTTTCTCAGCCTCTGTTGTCCAGTGAAAAGATTTATGCCGCTTCTTCAATGTATCCATCATCACTGCGCTAATTCCACAAAAATTCCTGATGAACTTCTGGTAGAAACTAGCCAAACCATGAAAACTTCTCACCTCAAAAACATTTCTTGGTGATGGCCAATTCTTGATCACTTCTATCTTATCTGGATCCATCCTCAATTCATTTGTCGATATAACAAAACCCAAATAAATGAGCTTTGTCTTCATGAATGAATATTTCCTCATGTTTATCAACAACTTCTCCTGGTGTAGCTTCTTCATCACAATGGCCAAATGTTTCACATGTTCAGCCTCTGATTTACTATAAATTAGTATGTCGTCCAAATACACAATGACGAACTTCCCGATGAATTCCCTCAGGACTTCATTCATCAGCCTCATGAATGTACATGGTGCATTCGTCAAGCCAAACGGCATGACTAGCCATTCATACAAACCCTCGTTGGTTTTGAAGGTTGTCTTCCACTCATCACCTTCTCTCATGCGAATCTGGTAATATCCGCTTTTCAAATCTATCTTTGAAAAATATTTTGCCCCACTTAGGCAATCCATCAGATCATCCATTCGCGGCAGTGGAAATATGTACCTGATGGTTATCTTGTTGATCGCTCTTGAGTCAGTACACATCCTCCAACCTCCATATTTCTTTGGACTGAGCACTGTTGGAACAACACATGGGATCAAAGTCTCCCTGACCAATCCTTTGTCCAATAGCTCCTAGACCTTCCTTTTAACCTCTTCATTTTCTTGCGGTGTCAACCTGTACGCGATTTTATTTGGAAAACTGGCTCCTGGTATGAGGTCTATATGATGACTCACACTCCTCATCGGTGGCAACGAACGAGGTAATTCGTCGACTATGATATCAGCGAACTCTTCCAGCAGTTCCTGAATCTCATCTGGTAGATCGTCCACTCTTGTGCTAGTCAGAACAATTCTCGGCTTTCTGATCATGAAGAATTGTGGAGCTTCTTTCTTCTTCACCTCTGTAAGAAGCTCCTTCCCACTCATGAGAAGTATTGTCTTGCTTACTTCCGTATTCACCTCTTTATCCTTTATCGGAAGCAACATATGGGTTCTCCCATTCTTCTCCAGGGTATATGTGTTCATTCTCCCATCATGAATCACATTTATGTCATATTTCCATGGTCTACCAAGCAATAAATGACATACATCCATGGGAATAACATCACATAGAATCTTATCATTATATCCACCTATTTTGAATTCAACCAAGCATTGTTTAGTAACAATTACCTGGTGTCCTTTCTGTAGCCATGAATCTTTGTATGGACTCGGATGACGAGTCATCTCCAGCTCCAACTTCTCTACCATCTCTGTAGAAACGATATTATCTGTGCTACCGCTGTCCACAATGACCTTGGACACCCTATCCTTGGTCTTGCAAGCTGTTATGAACAGTCTGGTCCTTTGGAATGAGCTTTCCTGCACCCCCTTCTCAGGTGTCAAAAGGACTTTTCGCATCATCAGTGACCTTCCGCCTTCTGCGTCTTCTGCCTCAACATCCCGCCTCTGTGCTTCAGTGATGTGAGCTTCTCCAACATCCTTCTTTTTCTCTGGACACTCATAGGAATTGTGCCCATTCTTTCCGCATGTGAAGCATGTGATTACTCCACCTCTTCCTCTTCCTCTACCTATAGTACGAGGAAAAGTATTGTTGTCAGCATATCCTCCACTCTGCTCTGTATGCTGCCCCCTTTGTTCAACATATGGTCCTCTCTGTGAGGTTCCACCTCTCTCTAGTTTACCCTGAGGCTTCTTCCTTTCCTCCTTGGGCTTCTGGTATTTATCTTGGGCAACCGACTTGCCTCTGGGCTGACTTCTGCCTTGCCCTCGCTGACCTTGCTTACGGCTCAACTTCTCTTCAGCTATCAAAGCCATATGATAAGAATCCTCCACTGTTCGGATGGTTACCATGCTCAGTTCATCCTGAATGTCGTATCTTAGACCATTCAGATATCTAGAAACCTTTTCATCATCGCTCTCCCAATGACCTGCTCTGATGTTTAGTCGATAGAATTCCTCAGTGTATTCTTTCACTGTCATCAGCTTCTGTCTCAGGTTTTGCATCCTCCTGAACAAAGAAATTTGGTAGTCTCTTGGGATCAATTTCTCTTTCGTCTTCGCAATCATTCTATCCCAAATTTTGATCTTCTGCTTGCCTTTGCAGCATCTGTCAGCTTGTAGCTCGTCCCACCACAATGTTGCATGTCCTTTCAAGCGTGTAACAGCATGCTTGACTTTATTATCCTCTTCAACATCCTCATAGTCAAAGTATGTATCCAGAGATCTAATCCAATCTAGTAGCTCTTCTACATCCATATTCCCCTCGTAGAATGGAATGTCCATCTTCGCCTTTGCGTCCATCCTGGCAATGGCTTTAATTAGGCGTTCATTTGCTGCATCTTCGGCTGCAACTTCCTCCTCGCGTTCAGCCTCAATCTCGCCATCGGAATCACTGAGATCCCCTGCACTGACTGTGCATCTTTGCGCCGTCTCCATCTCCTCGAGTCTTGCTCGTATATCACACATCTGTCTCTCCATTTCTGGATTTCCTACCAGCCTGCCTCTTCTCCGCACCTCCCTATCCTCTAGATGAGGTGATTGCCTTTCTCTCCTTGGTGGCATGGAAAATTCTCCTCTTCTCAGCTACATAAAGCAAAGAGATATTCCCGCTATGATACCACTCCTGACGCAGTCGCACTCCTCGGAGCATTCCCCCTCTCACAGGATCTTCTCTTCCCTTTCCCGAAGAACACCAAGGTTCTTCTATTTCCCTATCGGGAAATCTACACCAACAGATTCTTCTCGCGATCCCTCCTTCTCTATTTATCAGAGGATCAGAACTCGCAGCTTCGCAAGTTCACTGTCAATCACTAGGCTCTCGAATCCCCAAGGCCCGATGGCTAGTCAACGATGACTTTATCTTCCCCCTTTCGAGATTTTTTCTCTGTCGGGATATCGCTACTCACGATATCAAGTACTATAATTTGTCGACTCCCGATACCCGATGCACCGAATCTCCTATGCGCACGTGCGAGTTGACCTTTCCACTTCCCGTTGCTTCGATCAGGATTTCAGAATTTGCGGGATCGCAAATCCTGATACCAAAGGATTCGAGACTTTCCTTTTCTCGATCCTCGATATGATATGCCACTTGGCTTCCACTAACCCTCATTGTGGCCCACACGATCCTTCTGTCGGGATATTGCGGATCGTGATTTCAATCTGTAAGAGTATCCTGTCTCCAGAATCCCCGATACTCCGAACTCCGACTCTCCTGGATCCCCTGACATGCATCCCTCCTGATGGGTGGCTCTGATCTTGTCGGGATATCCTGGATCGCGATATCACAATACTCGTTGCACAAATTTGGAACTTCAACTTGTGAATCCACAATATGCGATGTCACGTGTAGATCTGATGGTCCCTATGACTCGGGATCGACGACTCTGCCCCTCCTGAGCTTCGAACCTCCTCCAAGCTTATACTGTAACCTCCCTACACCTCCGTGAGATCTGACGGCCCACGGAACTTTGTGAAATCTCCTCCCAGGATTCCGTTCATCCGTCCTTCCTTTCTTAGCCACCAAGATGACGACAGGTTCTTCCACAGAACTTGTCTGCTTGCTCGCTAGCCTACAGCACTTCCCTCAGACTTAAAATAGGATCTTTCCTTCATTTATTTTTTAGTAAATTCGAAGGCCTATTTCTCCTGAGCTTGTTCTCGACTTCTCAAGTCCTTCAGAGAACTTCTTGCGCGCACTCCTTGTGGCAAACCTTCAACAACGTGTAAGTGTTGAAGTCGCTTGACTCTACGCACTCCTGCAACAGTAGTCTTCCAAGCTTTACTCAGGTTCACAACCCTAAGGCTTTCTCTTGGCCTGCGCACTCCTTGCACGGTACTGCACCTATCTGCACCTTTGAGGAAATGAGAACAAAGGTTATATGTAATTGAACCCTTCTGTCAACGCACTCCTTGCAGACAATTCAACTTCACTCCTTGCAGGAATCCTCTGGCTCAATTAGAGAAATAATTGAAACTCATTCTACCTCCCTCTCAGACTTCCATTCAACCATGAAATCACATACACAACATATAAAAGCAAATGCATGACAGGAAGCAAACATTCATGAGCATAACATCAACACATAGAGAAACAACACAAACCATGAATTTGAATCAAAGCTTTCTTCTATTAATTCAAATTCCTGTACATGGGTGTTCTTCATACAGTTCTCTGCCTACCTTTTTTTTCTTGCTCCTGTTCTATGTTCAGGGGTTATGTTACAATAATACAATGAGGGTGTCTATATCCATTTTCCCTCTTGGACTCTAAAGCTATCAAATCTACAATTAAATTCCTATCTACCAGCATTAACTATTTTAAATGCCGACTATCTACTAAAGGACGAGAGTTATACGCTCAAGGTCCATTACAATATACAAAAGCGCCTCCTCTTAAATGACTCATTTAAGATTTGCACAAAAATTTCCAAAGCATTTTTCAAAAATTTTGTGCTGGCGTGTCCAGCTGTCCTCCACTTCGCGCTGGCTCGCTTGATGAGTTGGTGATGCTCCTGCATCAGGAGTCACCCCCATAGGTGCAGTAGGAATATCTTGTGATCTTATACAATCTTGTTGATTTTTTTCAATTGGATAGAAAAGTATTGGGACGAGGATACAATGGTTGTAGTGTCCTTCTGTTCTGATCATATTGTGAAGAGGCTAAACTTTGCGGTATGAGATATTACTTTACGACACTGTTTTGTCGGGGCAGTAGTTGAAACTACCTATGGTATCCTGTAGGGATGACCCTCTAGAGTAAAAATCACACTACAAGGTCCAGACTCATAAACAACACGATGCATGGTCCCCTTCACTCACATCAGTGAATGGAAAAGGTGCTCCCCCTCCTTAGGATCCTCTAGTTCTTTTGGTTGGATTTTCACAGTCGCGACAACAATATTCAGTTCTACATCAATTATCTATCTCCTTTTATTATTGTATGAATCAGAGTGTAAGTTGGGGCTCGACTCTCTTTCTTTGAGCTCGACCACCAATGATTTTTTCGAGTGACATTCATTTGTGTTCTGCCAAGGGATTTTGTGGAATTCATACCACTTTCCAGTGTCCTTCTTTGTCTTCATGTTATCCTTCTTTTCATGTAGCTTGGACTGGTTGTCTTGTGGTTGAATTTTCTGTGAGTTAGGATTGCCTTTACCATACTTTGGTTGTTGCAGATTTGCATACCCAAATTCCTGCTTCTACTGCTTAAAGTTATGCTCAATTTTGAAAACATATCTATAAGCGACTCCTAGTGATGAGATGTTTAGAAACTCCATTTTGTTTGGATGTACCTATGTTGAGCCCCGCAATGTTTTAGAATGAGATTCCTCTCAGAGAATTTGATACCCACCTTAGTGCGCAAGGCATGGAAGGTATTTGTGGACTCCATCACTATCTGGTCCCGCTTTTGATGCAACATGGTTCATCTCATGTACTGGTCATCATAGTTTCCCACAAGGTAATATTTCTCCTTAATTGCATCCATAAAAAAATCTCAAGTGGGATTGGCCCCAAGTATTCCAAAATCCTCTATGGAATTTTTCTCTCAGTAAGTTTCCCAC
>ML819471.1:5747-17601 GCA_009831015.1 Picea engelmannii
AAATAATAATAAAAATAAAAACCACATAAATAATAATTATGACCTTCGTTAAATCTTGTAACACGAAGGGAGTAAGAAATTAATTGTTTCATGAAAAAACAAGAAATCTATTGGATTAAAATTAAAAAAGAAGAAGGAATTAATCATTTTTATTATCTTAATAATTTAAAATACTAATTAAATGAGAAAAGGGAAAAAGGGTTAATTTCCACACCTGCATTTTTGAGTTCTAATTAAAAAGGGGAAAGAGGGAAAATCTAAAAATTTAGGAAACTAGGAAAATAGGTAAACATAAAAAGGGAAAAGGGGGAACATAAGGGAAAAAGCGGAAAGTCAAACTTAGAAAAAGTATCTACCATTTAAGAGCTTTCTAATTTAAACTGAACTAACAATTTAATAATAGGGAAAGCCATTAAAACCTGTAAGAGAATTTGGGGACACCTAGGAGTGATTCTAGGAGTAACTCTAGGTGGGTGAGGGAAATAAAGATAATTAATTAATTAAAGAAATTAGTTTATGGAGGAATGTAGGGGATGAGGGACACTTGTATGGAGAGGAATTTTTAGGAATTTATTTTTAAAACTTTAATTAAATGAGATTTTAGGAAATAAAGGAAGTTTGAAACTCTATGTAATGAAGGAGGGAGAAGGATGAAGGACCATCTTCTGTTTGCATAACGTTACGCTGCATAAATATCTACTTGACTGATTTAAGTTGTGGGAGTTGGGATACCCAACTCGATGAGGAGTGGTAGCTCGACCTTGCGAGGTGAGCTGGGAGCTAGTCGAAATCTCTGGATAGTGTGTGTGGCCCCTTTGCAGCTCGGGGGGCTAAGGGGGAATAAGAGTACCCTTAGAATTGGTTGGGAGGTACCGATGAAGTCTCAACGGTCGACGAGTTGGAGTTTCACGGAGCACGTAGGACGTCATTCGGAGTGGGTGATTAGGAAATGGTACACTCTCTTCATTTTGTATGGTAGATTGTATTAGGACTTATGCTTGGATCTGCTTATTTAATGGAAAATCAAAATGATGTTTTTAAAATTGATGACTAAACTTTCCTTAGCCTAGCTCGATGGTTGTTGACTTCCATGGCCTTCATTTTCCTGCATGTCTTGGCCACCTTGCTGTGTTGATTGTGACCTTCATGGTTGATTAGCCTTCATCCCCAGCTCACCAGTCCTCTCTTGAGCAGTCGGCCAGGAGCTTGATCTACGGTCGTCGCCTTAGCATTAAAAGACCTATGGATCTCAACGCCCTGCTTTTCTATGCGAGGATGATGAGCAAAGGCTGAACCTGTTAGCCGACTACCCTTGATGTTTTTCTTGGGCTGATTGTTGATTTCTCCATCTGGCAACAACCTCTGCGTGTGGAGTATCTGGTGTCCTAGTTGGTTTTCTCTATGCCTTGAATGATAGAACTCCTGCAATCATTCCATGACCTTCCTTTAGATCCTTGCGTTCTCCTACAGTTGTCTGCACTGTATTGGGGTTATAGCAATGGAAAAATGCATTGGTTTCATGTCTGTTTTTATTTATTTATTTTGTATTCTGGCAATAAAAACGATTGATTCCAGGTCTGCAATTTTTACAACGATATCCTGAAAATGGAAAAATGTTTTATTGATTTCTTGTCTGCTTTTATATTTGTTTCCGGGAATGAAAAATGTTGTTGTGTTCCAACTATTTTTAGAGGCTTTGCATCCTTGTATTCCAACTGTTCACACACAACCCAAAATCGTTTTTCATCAAGTGAAGAGGATTGTCGTTTTCCTTTTAAGAATTACCTTAGCAAATTGTTTTATTCGATGGTTAGTTTCTCTGTGATATCACTATGTAGACCCATGTTCCTCAGCTTATACCTGCGTAGTTCATCACTGAATTAAGGCGTCCCTTATCACTGTGTACAACATGTCTTCTCACTGAGTTTAAGGAGTTTCATCAGTGTGTTTTTTTCCACTGATTTTACCTCGTGTTGATCACTGAATTTTAAGGCATTTTGCTATTTCTGAAATGAAAATGTTTTTCCCTGTTGGCTGTGAGTAACATATTATAGAAATCACCATGATTTTGTTTTATTCCAGGGGATGGAATGGCTCCTATTGACCACCATGATTTAAGACTTGTATAACATAGTTATGCCCCCATGTTTGTGTAATGTATATTGTGGGATAGCTTGACTGGAATGGCCCGGGGTAAGGATGGCCATAGCTCTGCAGTTGAGCACGTCCTCCATTACGTTCTGCACCTCAACTTACTACCTTACATTCTGGATGTCTAACCTTGCATTCCAGAATTATGACCACGTCCCATTCCTTTACTTGACAACATTGATTTCACCTTGATAACTACTGAAGATACCCTGGCAACCATATTACTCTCCACTGCCATTTATTTATGAACCTTAAACATTTAGGCAACCATACCCACCTGTGCGCCTTGCTAATTTGACATAATCTATACACCTGTGCATTTGCCTTTCAACGATTTATTGCTTTTAGCAGTTGAATCTTGGTTGAGAATAGCACCTTATGTCAGAGGTCATGTGAATGGCAAGTGGCATTTTGTTAATTTCCTTTAACAGTGTTGAGTTGTCCCTAAATATTATTGGAAATATATAAGATTTTATTGGAAGTCGATGGTCAAGTTATTGTTCATCATTAGATTCTGTTATAAGATATGTCAATTTTTATGTTCAATAAAATAATTTTTAAATATTTTTGAGAAACTTATAAGATTTGGATTTTTATTGGAAGCGAGATTTCAAGGTTATACTTTATCATTAGATTTTATTATTGGAACACTTAAGTGTAACTATGTATAAAATGTGACTTTATATGGATTAACATAGTTTTCAATGTGGACAAGAAATTAAATATTTCAATGTTCGTCCTAAGTAAAATGCTTGAGTTGTCTTTAATATTATTGAAAAAGATATAAGATTTTATTGGAAACTGATGATCAAGTTATAGTTTATCATTAGATTCTATTATAAGATATGTCAATTTTTATGTTCAATAAACTACTTTTTAAATATTTTTGAGAAACTTATAAGATTTGGATTTTTATTGGAAGTAAGTAGTCAAAGTTATACTTTCTTTAGATAATTATTTCATTAGATTCCATTATTGTAACCATTCAGAGTGTAAGTGTGTATAATATGMTACTTTATATAAAATAACATAGTTTTCAATATGGGCGTAATTAAAATATTTCACTGTCTACTTTATGCAAATTACTTTATAAGGTCAACTTTAAATATTCTTGAAAGATTTATAAAATTTTGATTTTTAGTAGAAGGAGGTGTCCTGGATGGTCTTGATGTTGTCATTTAGCTTAGTCAGCTTGGACTTGTATGTTTGGGGTGGGATGTAGACACCTCCTTGTTCCTTAAAATAGTCTCCAACCCTGAGACCTTATATGGTCAAAATCAATGGGAACCTAGGCTTGAGCATTGCTTATGTGTCCTGGAGGTCCTAACCTTTGCACGGTAGGACGGGCGGGTAGTCATTCTTATTCTTCATCAGTTGAATGTTGTATGATGCTTTCCGGTGCTTGATGTGCCTTTATGATTGGTCGTTATGTTGTTGTTGTGTGAGTTGCATGGGTTGTGTTCATCGTCGTGTTGCGATGTTGAGTATAATGTCATTATTACCTTCCTACACACACATCCAAAAATAAATAAATAAATAAATAAATAAAATTTGCACTTGTTATGTGAAGCTTGTTGTAGTAACAAAGTGGGAGGTTGTTACATGTGGTATCAGAGCGAGTTTCAACCCACGACTTGGGATCGCTACAGCTTTCGTTGACATGATTTGATTATAATGTCGCTAATTGAGTTGACTTTTGTGCATGTAGGTAATCATGGTTAGAGGACGCCGCAGAGGCATACAACGGGGTGCTAGGGGAGGAAGCGAGATGCCTCCAGTAGAATCCACACCTGACGGGTTTAACCCCCAGGGAGACGAGCAGGTTCTCGGACAGGAGCAGATAGAAGTTGGTGATGTAGTCAGAATGATGAGATCTTTTCAGCGCATGTCCGAGGCACTGATCAGCCATTTCGACAGAGATGAGGCCAGGGCCCCGACACCCACTGAGGTTCCACCATGTTCTCCGGTCGGTACTGGTAGCATTCACCGTGAACTCGAGAAGGTCAAATTTCCTGAGTTCTTTGGTGCCCCGGACAACGCAGCCGACGAGGCATGGTTGGAGAACATGGCGATGTGCTTCACACTTCATGATTATACCTCCAACATGAAGGTTCGCATGGAGGTATTTCAACTAAAGGGGAGTGATCTTCTATGGTGGAAGACGCTCCTACCGCAGCTGAACATGGCCGTCGAAGACATGCCATGGGAACTGTTCAAGTAATGGTTCCGAGAGAGGTACCTTTCAGAGGAATTCATTGAGCGTAAGATCAATGAGTTCAACGCCTTATGACAGGGAGGTCGTACGGTGCTCGAGTACGAGGCCCATTTTATGGAGCTGCTCCAGTATGCTTTGCACCTTAACACTGAGAAACTTAAGGTCAACAGGTTCGTGTTTGGCCTAAACGACAACATACGTGAAAAGGTCAGGATTCTGATGCCTCAAACCTTACATGATGCCATCCAGAAGGCCCTCATAGCAAAGGATGAGCTTATCAGTGGGGGTCAGACCAGGATTCTAGAGAGACCAGTAGGACAGGTGTCATCTGGAGAACACCATCATCAAACACCAGCCAAACATACATTGGGATATCATGGCTTTCGGAGGGGATCAACTTTCACTACACCTCAGTGACTGATGCCTCAACAATGGACACCTTATCAGGGACCACAGAATCAACAGCAGTGTCGACCGCAACAACAACAATTTAGGTCTGTTTAGTTGAACATACCAAGATTCCAGGCCGGTGGGACGTCATCTTCTACTTCATGTACAAAGACTACTAGGTCGAAGAAGGGGTGTTGGACGTGTGGGGAGCCACACTACCAGCACGACTGCCCTGTGGAGAGGACCGGAGTGTTTGGATCAGCTGGACCCACTACCATGGGAGATATGGGCAAGGCCCATCGGATTCATGTAGTGGTGAATAACTACCAGGAAAAGCATTAGTCGACTGTGCTTGAGACGACAGGTACCGTCGCTAACCAGACCTTTAGTATTTTGATAGATCTCGGTGTTACAGAGAGTTTCATTTATGGTGTAGCGCTAAAAAGGATTAAGGTAAAGGCAGTCGAATAGGATGAGTTTAGCTTCATAGAGATGGCTTTGGGAGCCAAACAGAAGGTTGGAGGAAAGGTTACAGATTGTATCCTCAACTTGGGAGAGTTTGTCACCAAGGTCGACCTGTACGTCACAATCTTAGGATCTTATGATGTCGTGATTGGTATGGACTGGTTGGAATCGCATGAGGCGATACTCAATTGTAATATGAAATAGTTGATATTGGTCGATGACGAGGGACAGATACATATGATTGCAGGAAGGAACCAGGGATTTTCCCTGAGGTTCATCTCTTCCTTACAGCTACGAAAGAACATGCGCAAGGGGTGCAAGATTTATGTGATCCTTGCATTAAAACGAGACGGGATTAGCGGAAGGTTTAGAACACCTTCCGATGGTGAGAGAGTTTGTAGGTGTATTTCCAGAGGTGTTACCTGGGATGCCGTCGGAGAGGGAATTGGATTTTATAATAGACCTAAAATTGGGGACTGAAATGATAGCAAGAATGCCTTATCGGATGTCGACCCCAGAGTTACAAGAATTGAAAATGCAACTGAAGGAGTTGCTGGACCTGGGAATGATACGTCCAAGTGTTTCACCGTGGGGTGCGCCTGTTATTTTCATACGAAAGAAGGATGGGTCATGGAGGCTCTGCATTGACTACCGTTAACTAAACAAGGCCACGATCAAGAATCAGTATCCATTGCCGATAATTGATGATCTGTTCGATCAAATGAAGGGCACGACGGTGTTCTCCAAGATCGATTTGTGATCAGGGTATCACCAGTTACGGATCAAGGAGGATGACATCCCTAAAACCACCTTTAAGACGAGGTTTGGACATTAGGAGTTTACTGTTTTACCATTTGGACTAACAAACACCCTAGGGGTATTTATGAGTTTGATGAATGGGGTGTTCCGTGAGTACTTGGACAAGTTCGTCCAAGTATTCCTTGACGATATTTTGATCTACTCTCGGACGATGGAGGAACATGATGATCACTTGCACTTGGTACTACAGTGTCTGCGAGAGCACAAATTGTATGGGAAGTTGTCCAAATGCTCTTTTTACCAATCGAAGGTTCACTACTTAGGGCATGTCATCTCTGGCGAAGGCATCGCTGTGGATACAACAAAGGTCGAGGCTATCATGGAATGGCCTGCGCCGGCGAATGTCCCAGAAGTGCGTAGCTTCATGGGTTTAGCAAGATACTATTGATGGTTTGTAGAAGGTTTTTTGAAGATAGAAAATCCAATCACGAAATTGCAGAAGAAAAACAAGAAGTTTGTTTGGACCGAGAAATGAGTGGAATCATTTCGGAGGCTCAAGGATTTGTTGACAACAACACTGATACTAAAGGTCCCAGACATGAACACAAACTTCTTGGTATGCACTGACGCATCCAAGGAAGGCTTAGGCGGAGTCTTGATGCAAGATGGACGAGTGATCGCTTACATTTTGAGGAAATTGATAAGGCATGAGGAGAACTACGTGACACATGATTTGGAATTGTTAGCCATCGTATATGCCTTGAAGGTTTGGAGACACTACCTTGTTGGATGGAAATTTGAACTAAATACTGACCATTGTGGACTACAACACATTTTAACACAAAGCGACCTGAACGCACGACAATGACGTTGGTTGGAATTGCTTAGCGAGTAAGACTTTGAGATTACCTACATAAAAGGAATAGTGAACTGAGTGGTGGATGCATTAAGTCAAAGACCACGCATCTTTTCGGTGCTGCCGCTTCAGATGAATCTGTGTGAAAAGATTCTAACTTTACAGCGTGATGATGACTGGTACAAAGAGGTTGAGGGTTTTATCGGACAAAAAACAATGATGGTACCACAATTTGAAGGATTTTCGTTTGATAGCGATGAATTATTGAGGTTTAAAAATTGGATCTACGTATCGCCGAACAATGAGTTGAGGATGTTGATCCTGAGCGAGGCTCATAGAGCAGTTTACATGGCTCACCTGGGAGTCATGAAGATGAGGGCATACCTTAAACCCTTATTCTTCTGGAAGGGAATGAAGGCAGACATAGTCAACTATGTGGCCATATGTCTAGAATGTCAACAGGTAAAGGCTGAACATAGACACCCAGCAAGATTACTACAACCACATGCTATTCCAGAATTGAAATGGGAGGTTATTTCAATGGATTTTATTGTTGGATTGCCACTGACGGCAAGGAGACATGACTCGATTTTCATAGTAGTAGACAATCTGACAAAGAGTGTGTTAATGTTTATGCCATTATTATAGTTCTTTGCATTTCAATAGATAAGAGCATAATAAGAACAAGATCACTGAGAAATACACATTCACAAGAGACACAACATTTATCCTAGGAAACCCTCTAGGGGAAGAAAACCCAGAAAAAACTTCCTTATCATGAATAACTTATACAGTGTTCAAGAGATAACTCAAACCAATACAGAAAGTCCTCCCCAAGAGATGCACCACTCTTCTTCTCCTCTCTCCGACAGGTAATTGCAGCTTGCCTCATAAGAGAGTGAGCAAGTGATTTGTGTGTTTGAATTGAGGTGCTAGCCTCTTATTTATATTAGACTGGCACATGTGAAAGGTTACAACTGGCAGGGCCAACCTCTCACTCTGGGTGGGTAAACCCACCTTTAATTAATTCTAGGTCTTCCATTATAACTGCTGGGGCTGACTTCTTATTCTATCCTTTGTAATTGTTCGATGACCAATCTACAAAAGGGGATTTGGTCCTTATACAATTACCGACATGATTAATCCTCAATGGGGATTAATCCAATAACAATAAAAATAATAATGACATGATTAATCCGCAATGTGGATTTAATCCAATAACAAAACAATAATAAGAATGCTCTTCACAGTTACATCATTTTAACACTCCCCCTTAACAAGAAGGGTATTCTTCATCAACATCAGGTGAGAGAGGTTTGCACCATCAGTGGCATCTGGGGGACAGTATCTTCAATATCATCCTGAAACATTGTCTAGCACATTTGCGAGTCATCAAAAGTTTTCTTCATCAACAACATCATCATTCCTAAAAGAATGCTATAATCATCTGCATCAAATATGTATCAATAAAAAATGATACCTCATCACAGCACTAGGATGGCACATCACAATACTACACTAGCTCAATGTCTTAGCGGTTAAGCTGGTAGCTCAGTGTCAGTCACATATTGCTTTACGTCTAACAACTAGGTCAGAAGAAAGTAATATCATCATCTCACTTTACGTCTAACAACTAGGTCATAAGTGAGGAATCACAACGTCATGCTTTACATCTAACAACTAGGTCATAAGAATGACTCATCTTGCTTTACGTCTAACAACGAGGTCAGAAGTAAGGAACACATCAACATCTCGCTTTACGTCTAACAACGAGGTCAGAAGTGAGGAATCATCTTGCTTTACGTCTAACAACTAGGTCAAAAGCAAGGAATCAACAACGTTATGATTTACGTCTAACAACTAGGTTAGAAGCATAACTCATCTTGCTTTACATCTAACAACGAGGTGAGAAGCAAGGATCACATAGTGTCATGCTTTACGTCTAACAATGAAGTCATAAGCATGACTCATCTTGCGTTACGTCTAACAACGAGATCAGAAGCAAGGATCACAGAACGTCATGCTTTACGTCTAACAACGAGGTCAGAAGAATGACTCATCTTGCTTTATGTCTAACATCGAGGTTAGAAGCAAGGATCACGCGACGTCATGCTTTACGTCTAACAGCGAGGTCAGAAGCATGACTCATCTTGCTTTACGTCTAACAACGAGGTCAGAAGCAAGGAATACATCTACTCCTCCTTTCAGGGAAGGTCCTTTATGACAATACCAAGCTTATCTCGAAAGTGTTCAAACTTTACACGAGATAGAGGCTTATTCATCACATCAACAACCTGTTCATCCATGCTAATGTACTGGAGCTTCAAGGCTCCTTTATGTACCATGTCGCGGATGAAATGATAGCGGATCTCTATGTGATTTGACCTATCGTGGAACACAGGATTCTCTGTCATTTTAATATAGCTTTGATTGTCACATAGAATCATGGTTGCTCTCATCTCTAAATCAAATAGGCCTGTCAACAACTTTCAAATCCATATAGCTTCGCAACTAGCAGAACATGCGGAAATGTACTCTTCTTCCACTGTGCTGAGAGAAATAATGGATTGCTTCCTACTCTGCCACGAGATCACAACTGATCCCAAACTGAAACAACATTCGGAAGTGCTTTTTCTTTCAGCAACGCTTCCTGCCCAATCTGCATTAGTATATCCACTCAGTGTGAAGTCATGATCTCCATCATAGATGAGACCATAGTCCATTGTACCTTTAAGGTACCTCATCACATGTTTTGCAGCCACTAAATGAACATGGCTGGGTTCTACCAGAAACTGACTCAAGGTGTTCACTGCAAAACAGATGTCTGGTCTGGTGTTCGTTAGGTACATCGACGATCCAATAATCTATTTGCATAGAGTGGCATCTATCAAATCTGACGAAGTATCAACCAACAACTTCAGCTTTGCTTCCATGGGTGTATTCATGGACTTGCATTCTAGCATGTCGAATCTCTTCAAGATTTCGACTGTGTACTTCCCCTGGTTAAGGAAGATTCTTTCTTGACTCTGCCATACCTCAAGACCTAAGAAGTAATGCATTAGGCCAAGGTCTTTCATTTCAAATTCTGCTGTAAGTCTCTGTTTACATTCAATGATGAGCTTTTCTTCTCTAGTTAAGAATAAGTCATCAACATATAGTAACAGTATTACTGGTTCATTCCTCATGATCTTGAAGTAGATATTTGAATCTGCTTTACTCTTGGTAAAGCCCAAGCTCGTCAAGAAACTGTCTATATGATCATACCAAGCTCTGGGAGCTTGCTTCAATCCGTATAAGGCTTTCTTCAATCGAAAGACATGAGACTTCCTGTATTCAACCTCAAATCCTTGGGGTTGCTCTATATACACTTCCTCTTCAATGAAACCATTCAGAAAAGCTGTCTTCACATCCATCTGGTGCAACTTCCATTTCATCTTGGCAGCAATAGCTATAATGGTTCTGATCGCAGTGTATCTAGCCACAGGAGCGAATGTCTCTTCATAGTCAATTCCTTCCTTCTGGGAAAAGCTACGAGCAACAAATGTTGCTTTATATTTCTCAATACTTCCATCAACAGTATGTTTTATCTTGAAGAGCCATTTTGATGATACCACATCCTTACTTTTTGGTCTGGGAACTATTTCCCATACATCATTCTTTATTATGGATTGGTATTCCTCTGTCATGGCATCTGCCCATTCCTTCTTCTGGATGGCCTCTTCAAAACATGTAATTTCTTCATCAAGTAGATTGCACATCAAAGCCGTGTAATTGGAGAATGGCTTTGGTCTCTTCACCTGTCTCATGGTTCCTTCTGGAACACCATACTTCTCTCTATTTTGAATAAGCTCTCTTTCCCAAGCATGCTTTCTTTTATGGGAGAAGGTCCTTTGAGGAGGTTCTTGAACTTCTGTGATATCATGATCTTCAGGAGTCTCCTCATCAGGGAAGCTATGACTTCCCTTACAGGTTCTGCAACTCTAGGAACTTCCCTCACAGACTCTATTGTTCTGGGATTTACAGGTTCCTCTTCATATACCTCTTCAAGCTGACATCTTCTCGATTTCTTAAGGGCAACTTCTTCATCAAAGGTCACGTCCCTGCTGATCTCAATATGGCGGTGACCAGGTATGTAGATTCTGAAGGCTTTGGACACCTCATAGTATCCCACAAATATTCCCTTTTTTCCGGAGGGTTCCAACTTGTTTCTTTTCTCTTCCAGTATATGGATAAACACTAGACAACCAAATATTTTGAGATGGCTTACCTCTGGCTTCTTTCCGGTTAACATTTCTTCTGGGGTCTTGGACCCAAGTGTACTATGGGATAGTTTGTTCTGCACATAAACAACTGCCATAGCTGCTTCTGCCCATAAGCACACAAGAAGATCCTGATCGTGAATCATGGTCTTCACAGCTTCCATAATCGTTCTGTTCTTCCTTTCAACAACATCGTTTTGTTGGGGATTATAGGGAGTAGTTATTTCCCTCTTGATCCTGACATCTCTGCAGAATCTTATGAACTCCTTCAAGGTATATTATCCTCCATTATCTGACTTGAGTATCTTAATCTTTCTTTCAGAAAGATTCTCTATCAAGGCTTTGAATTCCTTGAATTTATTGAATACTTCATCTTTAGATTTTAAGAAATATATCCAGGTCTTACGAGAATAATCATCAATGAATGATACATAGTATACATACCCGCTAATGGAGGATGATGGCATTGGGCCACACACGTATGAATGGATGAGTTCCAATGATCCTTTTGCTTTGTTGTCCCTCTTTGGAAAGGGGTTCTTGATGTTCTTCCCTTGTGCACATCCATTGCATATGACTTCCTGATCAACCTTGAGTTCTGGTAAACCCGTGACAACTTTGCATATGTATGGTAGCACCTTGTAGTTGATGTGGGCCAATCTTCTATGCCAAAGTTCGCATGAGTTTTCGATGGAATGGGTCATAGCAGTTTTTGGGTGACCCTTTAGCTTATATAAACCATTTTCTTTACTTCCGATG
>ML819471.1:85270-103730 GCA_009831015.1 Picea engelmannii
CTTTTGTAAGTTGACTCATTCTAAGTAATAAAGAGAATGCTTTTCCCATCCCAATTCATGAACTATTTATAGTTTGATTAGTATATGTTTTGATTTCTAACCCATTAGTATATAAGTAGTATGCATGCATAGTTGTTTCTTGTCTTGGATGCAGGTAATATTTGGAAGGAGTATTGCGAACAAGTAGTCAAGCACAATGGAGGATCGACATCAAACGCCGGGAACGAGGAAGGTTGATCTTTCCATGAATTTACTAAGAAAAGGGGATTTAAATCTAGGGATGAAGGTAGAAAGTAATTTCTATTTGGTCATATCTGCATGCAAAGTCTGAACTCTATTTGCTAGTCCGTAGGGTGATTTTCCCCAACAATAGAATTGGCGACCGTACTGGGGATACTCTCTAGGGTTCCTAGATTTTTCTTTAGTTTTTGGGTAGTTTAAAGACTAGTTTTTCTTGCCTGTCTTTTCTTTTCATTTATATAAGGTTTGAGCTAGCAGGGAGTATGGTTTTCCATACCATCTTTCCCCGTCTTTTGCTTGACTGTGTTTTTCAGGACCCACAGAGGTACACGCGGCCTACACAAGGTGTGCACGCGTGTACTCGTGCCCTACCCTCTTATAGCCCACGTGTGAATGGTAGCTATAGAGGTAGCAGTAGTGTGTAGAGTTCAGAGGACTTCAGAGGCAGTCATTCTCTTCCCTGTCAGAATCACACATTCTCAGGGGGTTTTCTTGAATTCTGTCTGAGTCTTGTTTGCTAGCAGTCCTATCTTAGGTTGTTTTTGCTTTATCATTTTTCCTTATATTATTTGTTTTTTTATTAGAAAGAGTATCCAAGCCTTCAACGGATCCTGGTTATCAATATCAGTGGTCTCTTCCTGGTTTGGTCTGTCTATTTTCATTTTTTCTTAGAGTTTAGATATACACACGTCTTGTACAAGGTCAACCCGTGTGTACACGCCCTCTGTCTCTGTTTAGCGCGCGTTCGCACATGTGCTATTTGAGTAACAGTCGCATGCTTGTACAAGATACTTTTTGTTAAGGGTAAGGCAGTCATTTTCCCCTTGATAAGAATTATTCCTCTTAGGTGTTTTGAATCTCTGTTTGAATAGTCAGTAGCTTAGGATCAATTTTACTCTTAGCTTACTTTTTCTCATAAAAATAAAAGAATTTTTAAAGGTTTTTATACAAGTGTGAGAGTCATTGTTTTTAACAGAAAATTGCTAGTGTGTGAGTTTTGACCTGATTCTTTGCAATCTGTGATTTAGGCCAGAATTATTTTTCTTGGTTTTTTGTTTGTTGGTATTTTCCCTTTCTTTCTTTACTAGCATTTAAATAAAAAAAAATATGTTTTCATTTTCTTCTTTGGTTGAAGAGTGTGTTTCTGCATCATTAGCTAGGGAAAAGTCTTTTATTTCATAAGTTTTTTCAGTTCACTTAGATCATAAATAGCTCGTAGTCGAGTGAAATTCCTTTGAGTTTGCTATCCAAAATCGTAGAAAAAATTAAAAATATTTCTTTAGAAAAGTTGTTGAAATTTTGCATTCAGTAAAAGTTTTGTTTCCAGCTTTTTCATTCATTTTTTTATTTCATCTTTTACACATCATTAGTTTCACCCTCATACCCCTTGATGTAAGAAAAATCCATAAAAGTAACGCTAAATTTAAAATCTACTAGAATTTTATGTTTGTAGGGTTCACAAACTAGTTCAGGACTAGGGCCTTGGATTAGGTTGGAGAGGAAACTCGTCAAGGCCATTTAAAATCAAACATTGGATTCTGAGATAGGGAGTGTCTAAGTCCAGTATCATGAAATTTATTTGGGACCCCCCTCTAACATAGGGGATAAACACGAGGTCGTGTGCGTAAAGATAGCAGAGATAACCCCTCCAAAGATGGACCAATTGTAGTGGAGAACACATATAGAGGGCTTGTTTTGGGATTTCGTCATTTTCATTTGCCACAGGGCTTCATGGGTCTCGAATCCATTTGAGGTCCTCAGTTTTCTTCTGGAACATTTTCTCTTGATACCCTTGACATGTTTCGGGCTCGATACCCTGCTCATTGTGGTCTACCCGACTTTCGACAATACCCACCTGGTGACTGTTCGTGTGCTGGCAACCTAGTTGCCAATATTTTTAGGGACATACATAGGTGACTGCGGGGGTATACCGCGGTACCTAGGACAAGCATCGGGACACACTTTTCAAAGTATACCTAGAGGGTGCTTCCATTTTTGAGTTGCACTTGCACCGGTAAGTTGCTCTAGTGTTGGTTGTTGTAACTGTTCTTCCAATTAATTTAGTGTTTGCTTGTGTTATCTTCTAGGGATTTTTTTAGTGTGTGTTACTTTTGAGCATTTAGATTACCTTAGAGTGTCTTGGATCTTCTCACACAGTGGAGGATCCTGAGCTCCTCCAGTCATGAAGGATTCTTGGCCTACCGCTGGTTACACTAGAGCCACCCCCGCCACCATTAAGGTGAAAGCTAGACCAACAAGGGTCTTTTGAAGTGACCGTGTTACAAACCTTTGTGCCTGAACAACCCCCAGAGGAATCGACCATATTGGACCTTGAAGCAACTGCTCTTGGCCCGGTTGAAACCCCAACCACTGATTTCTTGGCACCTTTCATTGTACCAATTCAATTTTACGAGCACCAGATAGTGTCGCACACAACAATGGAAACAAATGTTGTTACTCCTTCTAGGAATTCTTCAATTCCCACCACGGTTGTCACCACATGAGAGATTTCATCTCCTAACCTATCGTCGTTGGTCCGAGCCACCATGGTCTCGACCGCAACTACTTCACACAGTGGTCCGAACCCGTCTTTAGTGGGGGCCACAAACCCTTTCACATCTAGTGCGACAAACCCTCCGTTCTCATACGGTATGCCTAGTTCGGGTACAAGTCCTGTACTTTCCTACTCCACTTTATAGACTTTGTTTCTGGGGGCAGGGAGCTCTAGGGCTCCTTTGCAAGGTCACATGGGGGGAACTCCTGTCCCTTTTAACGCTTTTCCTTATGGAGGAGGTCATATCCCTCCTTCGTCCCCTTCACTCGGTGGTTCGCATCAGAAATTTGTAGGGCAACCTACACACAATAGTTTATTTGGAGCGGGGAGTCAAGGACCACCTTTGCATAGTATGCTGGTAGGTTCGACTCCATTTTCTTGGAACAAAATGTTTGGTAACAATACCTTCTCGTTAGCCGCTTTCCCGAATGGGGGCAACCCCATTTTTGGAAAATCTACTCCTGTGCAGAGTACTATTCCTGCACAGGGGGAAAACCTAGCAGGACCTTGGAATTCAGGGCAAGGAATGGTTCCCTCCTCTGGAATGCCGATCTGGGGTAATTCTTTCCACAATCAATGGAACCCTGGAAAAACTACTATCCCTATCCGCACGGGACCGACATGGGGTAATCCTTCCCAAAGTCCTTCAAATACAATGCATGCCCAACAATCTATGTCCTATTTGGGAAATCAACAGTTGATGTCTCCACATATGCAAAATCCTTACGCTGGCCAGGGCCCTGGTTTCTACCAGAATCCGGGCCAGCAACCAAACTTTTCCTGGAAACTAGGTGCCAGTCAAACTCCAGGATCCTTTTTCCCAGGTTATCAACAACAACCCAAACTACCTTTCCTGGCGAATTTACACTTGCCAGATTTGACAAGGTTGTTGAATGACCCCATTTGTCATGATCCGCGTTGGCCTCCTATGCTGACGAAGTTGCCTTCAAACATTCCAAAGTTTGAAGCCAAGACTAATGAAGATCCAGGAGATCATGTGACTACCTTCCATCTTTGGTTCTCATCTAACTCATTGAAATATGACTCTATACAGTTGCGATTGTTTCAACTTACTCTCATTGGGAGTGCCACAAAATGGTACATTGAGCTCGATCTCTCAAGATACTCTTCTTTTGGAAAACTGGCAATGGATTTCCTGAACCATTCCCAGTTACCTGTGAGATATGATGCTGGCATAGAGATTCTCACTAATTTTGAACAGACAACAACGAACCATATCTCTGATCACATCCACGAGTGGAGACGTTGGAAGAGTTTAATCAAGGTACCAGTCCCACCAACATTCCTTCTTGAGTGGTTCCTTAAGTCTTTGGTCTCACAGTTATCCAAAGACATCGCAACATCCAAATTTTTCTCCGAAGAAGATGTCATCATGAGGGCTCAACAGTTTGAGCTCATCTATTCTCAGTTCGGTTTATTATACAACATCTTTCCAGATGCGCCATGTTCAATACTGGATAAAACTAGACAAAGAGCTAGACCATATGCCGATGGTATTGTGGGTTCAACACAAACAAAGCCCAACACAAACAAATCCCACTTGTGCGTGGAAGACCACCCGACCCATCTATGTCCTTGACTTGCAGAGGCCCAAAAGTTTGTCACACAACAACAACAGGCAGTGTTGACTAATCCCTTTCAACATGGGAAAAAGCTAACTCAGGCCTCCGCAAGCATAGAAGGGGGTAGCCAAGTTACCTTCTCACCTCTAAACAACCCCACATCCATGAACATATATATGGTTAGGTGTGATTCTTTTATATTGACTAGAGCGCACAATTATAGTAAGCCGAGCGCTTCTGAGAAGGGTAAAGAAGATGATCTCCCATATCTTCCTCTACATATTGAGAAGACATTGGGAGAAACAATGACATGCATTCCAAAAGGTGCATTTAAAAAAGCTTCTCATAACCCAAACGCAAGGGCTGCCCAAAACTACTCTATGGTGGAAGATTTATCACAAACCCCTTGTGCGAGGTCTGCTTTGGGGGTCCTCCAAATCTTCCCTGCTAAGAGGAAAGCCTTGTTAACCACTTTGGGCTCTACTGCGACTTGTAATCCATGTACCATCATGTTAGATACAACCGACTTAAAACCTCGTCTGCCTTACCACATAGCATTTTAGATAGTAGTGGCTTATCCCATGAAAACTTTTACTCGAAATATTTTCCACATGGTGGTTGATGAGGGCACTTCGACATGCGTTATGTCATTGGCATGTTGGAAGGCCATTGGCCAACCCATTTTGTCTCCATCACCTACTCTCCTCACCACTTTTGACGGTCATTCGTTCCGACCATATGGTATCATTCCTTCTTTCCCTGTGTAGTTAGGAGGGAAGACCGTGTGTGTCGAAGTAGAGGTAGTCGATGCTCCCCTCAACTATAACCTCTTGTTAGGAAGGAGTTGGACTCATGCCATGAAAGCTGTGGTTGCTACAGTTTTACGGGTCTTGTTGTTTCCACATGAGGGCCGGATAGTGACCATCGATCAATTGTCTTTCTCCAGACCTGACCCTGCATTGGGGGCATCCACGGTCCCGATGATTGATAATCCTCAACCAGGTGTCATCAACGTAGGGGTTGGTTTGTTCCCATATTTGATGGGGACCTTTGATTACCCGCCCCCTCAAGGAGATATCAAGTTTATATCCAATCACTATAAGGTTGAGATTTTTCAAGTTTCGTCGTTCTGCACGACTTACTTTGATGATTCGTGGATACTTCCTTCCCCATCAACCACGATGGATGAGGCAGGGCACCCGAGTATGTTCGTGCTCTTGTCCACCACTGAAGTAGCGTAATATTTAGTCCAACAAGCTTCAACTAACACTGATCCAACTCCTGCACAAGAGTTAGATCCACTTCTAGAGCCTATTTGGGATCATGGTTCTCTCACTAACACCGATTCGTTAGACTTAGTATTTCTCTCTGACGAAGTAGTAATCGAAGCAATGACTAGTCCAGACAAACCTTGGGAAGATCTTCATCACAGATCATATTTCCTCCAAGAGTTAAGCCGAATCGAAGCAGGATAATTCACCGTAACTATGACAGGAAATAGGTCTTTTCATATTGATCCCTTAGATACACACAAGATCTATGCTGAGGGTAATATGGAAACCATTGCTGAAACAATACCTATCAATATCTCCAGAACCCCTGGCATCATAGACAATGTTTTCGTCGGAGCATACAGCTCCCCCGAGGAGATGCCAGGAATCGACCCAAAAAGAGTCTATCATGAGCTAACTTTGTTGTTTTTCAAGCTCACTTTCAGATTCGAAAGCAACATCCAGCGAGACTGCATTTATGCTTTTCGATCTCGTCTGGATCAACTGACAAAAGTAGCCATTATGGAGTCTTCTTTAATCCCTTTTCAGACTCCTTAAAGATGAAAAGATTGCCAAGTGACCTCGTTTCTTCACACTCGTTCAATTGGTCCAGAAGAATGTTCCTTAAATAGGTATTCTTTAAGACCTTTTCAGACCGTCTAAACATGAAAATATTGTTGAGCAATATTGTGGCCTTTCATGCTCGTTAAATTGAAATTTGAAGTCACGTCTGTCCGGTGGTATTTTACCCCTTTTTCGGTCCGGACAGTCAACTGTACAAACAAAGGTATACTCTATGAAACTTCCGTTCTTTAGAAGAGTACTCTTAGGTATAATTTTATCCCTTTTTCAGGCCTGAGGGACTAAACTTACGAAAAATAAATCCCCACGGAGTCCATAGTTAAGATCTTTTCAAACTCCTTAAAATTGAAAAGATTATTGAGTGATCTTATTCTTTCACACTCGTTAAATTGGTCTAGAAGAACATTCCTGACGGAGTCCATAGTTAATATTTTTTCAAACTCCTTAAAAATGAAAAAATGGCCGAGTGATCTTGTCCTTATCACACTCGTTAAAATGGTTTTGAATCAACGTCTTATCGGTGCTAGTTTACCCCTTTTTCGAACCGACTAGACTACATTCGAAAAAGGTACCCCAATGGAGTCTCCTTTTATGTTTTTTCAGACTCTCTAAATATGAAAAACCACCGAGCTTACCTTCTCTGGGATCGTTAAAATTACATCGAAGGATGTTACCATTGTGTTTTTTAACAACCGCGTTTGCATACCTTATATGCCAGCCTTGTAACAATTTGCTTCTGCGTCTTAACACCTTTGGCCTTTAGAGGATTTTTCCTGAGTGTCATTCTACTAGAAAATCAGTATTGTCCTTGTGCCTCAAGCTTGTATGTTTGAAACACTTGTTCCTCCTTTGTAACGTAATATTTTTTCATTATTTTTCCACAATTATCGAAAAGAACAAAAAAATCAAATATACCCCAAAAAGAGGAAGGGAAAAGTATTTTCTTTATTGGCAGCACAATGAGTCGCCCTTGGATAAAACACATCTGTCCATTTGTTCATCAGAATATGGGATGTAGTACGACCTTAGGAAGCTTATCTCGCTATATAGAGTTGTGTCCTCCACTGTTTGGTTATCCTTCCAAACATATGGAGAGTTTGCATTGCCTCCTACTTCGTAGACTTATGATTAACATACATGCTGCCTGAGTCTCATCATTTTTTGTGCTATTGTCCAAGGGAATTTTTTCACTAAGCCTGAGTCGGCCCCTCTGCAATATATCTCTTGTCCGCATACCCAGCCATCCTGAACATCCAATCAAGTCCTTGTTCAAAATCATTGAAGCCTTCAGTCCGATCATCAAGATTATCAAGTCCATGACCGATGAACCATCGAAGACCTCTAGGTAGTGCAGTCGTACACTCATATTACACTTCTACCCATGTTTTGAAGATTTTGAAGTTGTTGCTCGAGCTTTGAAGATCTCATCTCCAACCATCAGGCCGAATCAACTTCTGGAAGATGGATACTCTATATGTATATCTTTCTGATTTCGAGATGTAGCTCCGTTGTGTATTGTTCGCGACTACTCTTTATAGTTATTTGACATGGATCTACAATGTATTTGATTGGTACCCATGGTTCTATTTTATCCAGAGCATGGGTATGCCCGCCTTAGTGAGACATTTGTTATTTTGCAGATGGCACCTCCTGGTTCCTGATCCTTGGGCTCAATCATTCAGCACATTAGTAAAGACTGGTGATGTCTTTCAGCCATCAGATGCTCTTCTGACCTCACACATTAGGGGGCATCTGTTATAACCCTAAATTGCACCACACATTCTTACATGGCATCAGGCCAACTCATATCCCTTCTTTTCCAAAACACTACTGAACAACTCTTTGAAAATCCTCTTGCATAAAGGCCCACATGCCTTAATACATTACTACACACGTGTACACACTGCCTGACCCAAAACAACCCGTGTGGACCAACAAAAGCATGAAAAAAGGAAAGTTGCCGATGGAACAAAAATCTATGGGTGAGTTAACTAAAACTCCTGGCCATGCATGGCCAAGGGTTCGTCCAAATACCTAGCTCCTTCTAGCCTATAAAAGAAGGGGTAGGGGTCCCATTTGGAGGAGGAAAAATATAGCAAAGAAACTTTGCCCATTTACGTATTCCCATTGTCCCAACCCTTTAGACTTTCCTTATACCAAAGGAGATTCAAAGCAAAGCAGTTGAAGGACAAAAGAAGAGGAGCCTAGGATTAGGTTTGAGGAGCGGTGGCCGGTCTCATCTTTTGTAAGTTGACTCATTCTAAGTAATACAGAGAATGCTTTTCCTGTCCCAATTCATGAACTGTTTATAGTTTGATCAGTATATGTTTTGATTTCTAACCCGTTAGTATATAAATAGTATGCATGCATAGTTGTTTCTTGTCTTGGATGCAGGTCAGATTTGGAAGGAGTATTGCAAACAAGTAATCAAGCACAATAGAGGATCGACATCAAACGCCGAGAACGAGGTAGGTTGATCTTTCCATGCATTTACTAAGAAAAGGGGATTTAAATCTAGGGATGAAGGTAGAAAGTAATTTATATTAGTGAGAGTTTTTTCTCCTGTACCAATACCCCAAATCCCTATCAAGATGCTTGACAAGCCTTCCAAACCATTCCTCTATTCACAACAATGGGCGGTGGTGTTGCATGATTTAATCCAACCAAAGCCATTATAAAAACAACACATACTATAAGTGCTATCCTCTATCTGTGGACACAGTGAATCTTAGACGTAGCTCGGGATGTTGATTTCAGATGCTTGAACATGACCCTTGATGCTACTTGGATGTTAATGATTTCACTACAAGAAATCATGGATTTTGGTAGCGCCCCTGTTATTGGCCAAAGGTCAAATTTTTAACACTGAAAATTTGAATACTAATAGTACTAACTGGTTTCTAAGTCTAATTCCCAGATAATGTGTTGAAGTTTGTTTGACAACACATGTATTCTGATAGAGGATGAACACTTTCAGTAACCACTCACACAACCAGATCAAATATCAACACACCGATGTTTTGACATGGTAAAACCTGTATGGGGAAACATCCACAACCCTAGGCAACACAACCACTTGGAGTAGTTTATTAATGCAAAAGAAAAAAGATTATAGAGAGATTTTACAAGAGATTTTTTCACAATCGATCATCGAAAAATGATCCTCCATTCTCTTTAAATAGAGATCATGGACCAATCAGGTGTTAAGCCACAAATCAATGGCCATTAAGATAGAGGAGAGTATGAACCATCAAATCACTCTATGTCAGGAACATATCGTGACCATTAGATTTCCTAACTACAAATGCATACTAATGCATATTAAAGAAACACACTTTTACCTAACGACACATTAGACCAAGTAGATCTTAACTAACTCCTGAGTGTCTAAATATCCTAACATCCCCCCTTAAGAACAACTTGGGATATGATTGAAGGATTTACAATCTTGACACAATAGGAGAAGGAAGGAGGAATTAGAGATTTCCCCCCTTAATGACAACTTTCTGAACTCCTAACATAGATCAAAGTTTGGAAAACTTCGCTTCTATAAGAGACTTTTTGAAAATGTCTGCAACTTGATCTTCTGTAGGGAAAAATAACACTTCAATAACTTGATCATGAATGAGCTTTCTGATGAAGTGAATGTGTAGCTCAATGTGTTTTCTACACTGATGTTGAGATGGGTCTTTGGTGAGCTTGATGATAGTCTGATTGTCACACCAAAGGCTGGTCGGATGCTGCTGCTAGAATCCAAACTCCAAAAGGATCTGTCGAAGCCACAAGGCTTCCTGACTAGCATTTATCACTGCTCAGTACTATGCTTTTGCTGAAGAAAGTGCAATAGCCCATTGTTTCTTATAGTCACAAGTGACAAGTCCTGAACCAAGGCTGAAAACATAACTTGTAGTAGACTTCTGATCATCAGGGTCGCCAACCCAATCTGAATCAGTGAAACCAACCAATGAAGGAGTCCCCCCTGAATTGTATTGTATCTCGAACTGAACTGCACCATTGTCGACATAGAGAAGTTTCCTTTTAGCTACTTTCCAATGGCTTTCATGGGGTGTTTTCATATATCAGGCAACAAGACCAACAACAAAGGAAAGATCAGGATGGGTATGAGTCAAGTATAAGAGGCTACCAACTAATTGAGGGTATAGGGTGGCATCAACTTCAGGAGAAGTACAGGTGGTAGTAAGCTTGAATCCATAATGGAAGGGAGAAGGGGTTGGTTTAGAATCATCCATGTGAAAATGACGAAGAAGGTCACAAACATACTTAGACTGGGAAAGAAAAATTCCTTCATTGGTTTGCAAAACTTGGAGGCCAAGGAAATAGTGCAAAAATTCTAAGTCCGTCATTTCAAATTTCTTCTTAAGGCTGGTTTTCAGATGGTTTAAAAGTTTAGAGTCACTACCAATAAGGATAAGGTCATCAACATAAAAGAACATGATTATGAGATGGCTTCCTACTTTCTTGGTATAGACATTAGGATCAAAATGGCATCTAGAGAATCCAGTTTCAATAAGAAAGCTGTCCATTTTGGTATACCAAGCTCGAGGAGCTTGCTTAAGACCATAAATATATTTCTTAAGGTGACAAAATAGGCTAGAGTCATTTTGGACATAACCAGGAGGTTGTTCCATGTAGATTTTGTCTTGCAAATCTCCATTCAAGAAGACAAATTTAACATCCATCTGATAGACCTCCCACTTATGTGAGGCAACAAGGGAAATAACAAGGCAGATGTAATTCATTTTTTCTACAGGGGAAAAGGTTTCATTATAGTCAATTCCTTCAACTTGGGAAAAATATTTGGCAACTAACCGAGCCTTGTGTCTTTCAACACTTCCATCCGATGCATACTTAGTTCTATACACCCATTTACATCTGACAAGTTTTCTTCCTTTTGGAAGAGGTACAAGATCCCAAGTATCATTTTCCATTAAAGAACGATAATCTTCATTGATTGTTTTTCCCAATCTAGATGACTTGAAGCTTCTGCAAATGTCTCTCGATCATGAGTCTCTGAAACTTGATCCAAAAGAGAAGAGGCTTTCTATAACTATGAACGTGTTTGACACTGATCTAAAGGATCACCGACAAGACCACCGACTACTTCTCTTGTTGAATGGACCCATCTAGGAAGCAATGGAACTAGTGTTGGTTCAGGTTCAAAGGACTCATCTGGAGGAAGGTGAGGAGGTGAAGGTGGATTTTCATCCTCACTGTCATCATTTGAAGAAGAAACTAGAATAGGAACAAAAGAAGGCATAAACGCCGAAGATGGCTCGTAGGTCGAAGAAGGCACAATCGCTAAATTAGACTCACAGGCCAAGAGATTTTCATCAAATTTAACATCTCTTCTAATAACAATTTCATTACAATGTGGTTGAATAAGTCTATAACCTTTGAAATCTTCAGAATAACCAACAAATATACACTTCTCATCTTTAGGCTGCAATGCTTTCCTTTTCTCATCAGGAATGTGAGCCCATGCTATACTTTCAAATACACATAAGTGACTTACATCTAGTTTAATTTTAGTCCAAGCTTCTTCTAGTGTTATATTTTTAAGATCCTTTGTGGGAGTGCGATTGAATATGTAATTTGCACAGTTGATTGCTTTTGCCCAATACTTTAGACTTAATTCATTGGATTGAATCATACAATTAGCCATTTATTTTAATGTGCATTTCTTTCTCTCAACAACACTATTTTGTTGTGGTGTATATAAAACATTGTGTTGCATTTGGATGCCCTATGTAGTGTAGAAACTTGTAAAATTATTGTTCACATATTCACGTCCATTATCCGTTCTTAACTTTTGGATTTGATGTCCAAATTGATTTTCTACAAGGGCCTTGTAGGCCAAAAAAGTCAAAAACTTTGCTCTTAAGTTTTAAGAAGTAAACCCAAGTACGTCTAGAAAAATCATCAATAAAAGTTAAGAAATACTTGCACCTAGAAAAAAAAAGGAGAAGAAAGTGGACCACGCAAATCACTTTGAACAAGCTACAAAGGGCCCGAGGTGTGTCAAGAGGCACATTTGTAAAAAATGTCCCGATGATGTTTTCCAAGAACACAATTGGCACAAACACCATCTTTGCATGAAACAGGAGAAAGACCTATCACCATATGTTGATTACATAGTTTCTGCAATGAGTGATAGTTTAGATGACCAAATCGATGATGCCAAAGTTTGCTCAAGTCATCGCTATGAGCAACAAAAACTGATGAAAAAGATGATGACCCAAAGTTGTCAAACTAATACAACCTGGTAATATCATCAACAATTCCAGTTGCAAGAACATGCTTACGATATTTTAGATCCTTGATTACAACTTGGTGAGTTGAAAAATCTACGGTTTTACCTTCACCTAAATGAGTGATTTGATATATTGATAGAAGGTTACAAGAAAGACTTGGAACACATTATACATCATTGAAATGACCATTATCTACTTGAACTGTTCCAGATCCTACAACACTAAGAGATCTATCATCACCAAAAAATATTTTCTTGGTGTTACATTCATTTAGAACAGAAAACATGTCTTTATCCTTATCCATATGATAAGAAGCTCCAGAATCAATAAGCTACTCATTAGAAGAATAAGTAGAAGTATAAGTTGTATTGAAGGAGAAACCAGAAGCATAAAGTACATGTCCATGAGAAGAAGAAGTAGAATCAATACTGATGTTCTTCTTCTTCATCGCTGCTTCTAAATATGCCATCTTCTTGAAACATTTGGACTCATCATGACCATCTTTATCACAAAATTTTCAATGTATGTCAGTCTTCTTATTTTTATATTTTTCTCCTTTGTCACCATTAGGAGTTGAAGCTGTCTGAGCGGATTTGGGACCCTTATGTTGCTTGTTGTTGTAGCGAGGATGTTTCTTCTTGGGATACTTGGGTTTATCTTTTTGCTGGGCAACTAAGTCTTTGTTGGAGGTACCTGCAGTGCTGATCACTCCAAGTTGTACAAGCTTATCTTCCTCTCTAATCAAAGAAACACAAAAGGACTCAAGAGTGGGTTTTTGATAATATTTCCCTAGAGCCCCTCTCATGGCATAAAAGGTAGATACAAACAAAAAATATGCACTACCTAGCTTAGAAAAAATAAGATATATGCAAATCTATTCCTCCATTTTTATCTCACATTCTCCACATAAAATTTTGAGTGTTTTAAACTTAGATAGATAGTCTCCAAGGAAAGAAAAATCACTTGGAATTAAGGTTAGTACTTTATTTTCTAATTGTGGTGCTCAAATAATATTGAGTTTACCAAACAAAGATTCAATCTTGTCCCAAGTTTCTTCGGGGTCATCAATTTATTTAAGGTGGAACCTTAAATCAAGAGAGATGGTCATTCTGATTAGTCTATGTGCTTCATCACTCCTATTATCCCATTTGACTTTCTTACCATCATCAATGGGTTCTTTTTCCTTTCCCAAGGTAATCCGGTACAAGCCTTTACTTCTTAATAAATCTTCCATATGAGATTTCCATTGGATGTAGTTGGTGGTAGTAAGAAAAAGATTACTGGAATAATCCATATTAAATTTGTAGATAATATGGATTTAAAAAATGAAAATTATGTTATGGATGGAAATATCTCGAAAAGTTAGGAAGTTTTAAAAAAAACGGCACTGAAAAAAGACTTCATATGTGAGAGTTATGCCCTTTTTAAAAAAGACATAAACAATAAACAAAGGACCGCATGGTGGTGTAAGTTGTTTTATGAAGTGACCCAATTTTATAAAGATAAGTGGGGATCACTTTTACAATGAAGTTACTTCATGCAAAATAAATAACTCTAAAATAAAATATTAAAGATACTTATAGTGATTCACCTTTATACTTGAAGTGAAATACATTTTACAATTTTAGCATGAACTTTTTCAAAAAAAAGGGTAACAAAAGAGAGACTTGAATTAAACACCTCTTACTTAATAAGGAAAATTTTAACCAAATGGTGTAGCAAAACATATTGTATTGTTTCACAAGAGGATTGGGGGTGTTGTTGTTGTTGTTGCCAGTGGTGGCGGTGGTGAGGATTGGGGGTGTTGTTGTTGTTGTTGACAGCCTTAGAGAGCATGCTAAAAAAAACTCTTTTCACACAAGAAAAAAAATTCGCTTCTTGATGACAACAAGGGTTAGATCTTGGTTAACCTACCTGGAAGATGCACCTTTTGTTATCTGTTTCTGATTTTCCAAGATCGCATAGGGTACTGGAAAAATAACATACATATATCTAAAAGAGTAGCAACTCAAAAATAAATAATATAAAACCGAAATAAAACCAAAATAATACTTTGCAAATTTTTTTAAAAATGTGTATTCAGGGTTTATACCTTCGGATTTGACTGAAATGGTTGTATCTTGGGCAAACAAAAACCTTTTAGAGTGAAAAGAAAAGTGTTCTTAACTGAAACAAGTTCTCCAGACATAATGGAATAGTCCTCTCAGCCTATACATGTACATAAATGATATAAAATGGAGATGATACAACTCAACTTCACGATCTCGATCTACAACAGGAGCAGGTCTTCAAACATGCTCTGATACCATGTTCGACAACACGAGTATTCCAATAGAGGACAAACATATTCAGTAACCAATCACACAACTAGATCAAAGATCAACACACCGATGTTTTGATGTGGTAAAACCCTACGGTGAAACATCCACGACCCCAACCAACGCGACCACTTGGATTAGTTTATTAATGCAAAAGAAAAAGATTACAAAGAGATTTTACAATAAAGTTTCTCACAATCGATCATCGAGAAATGACCCTCCATGCTCTTTAAATAGATATCATCGACCAATTGGGTGTTAATCCACAAATGAATGGCCGCTAATATCAAGGAGAGTATGAACCATCAGATCACTCTATGTCAGGAACATATCGTGACCTTCGTATTTCCTAACTACAAATGCATACTAATGCATAATAAAGAAACACACTTTTACCTAATGACACATTACACCAAGTAGATCTTAACTAACTCCCAAGTGTCTAAATATCCTAACAAAGTCCACAGGGAAATAATCGTCAAAGGAGGGCCTTGATTTATTCCCCATCATCGACACAAAACTGACAAAGGAAAGTGATGTGAGATGGTGGATCGAATGAGTATGGACTGACACAGGAAATAGAAATTGGTAATACTGCAAATGGATGGTTTGAATTGAAACTTACCTTGAACACGATGAGGCATGGCAAGTGACTTGGAATAATTTGACTCAACAAGTACTAAGAACATAATGTGATGGAAATAAGAGCACTCTTGGAATGGAACGAAAAAGTATAGTGACACATGGAATTGGTATGACTTAGAGACAAGAAAATTACCAAACTGTAAGACGAGAAAAAAACATGTGCCATGTTCAAGGGTGACAATAGTTGTCATAAAGGATTCCAAAAAACTCTACCCACTTCCCTCAATTTCCCCCCCATCCATATAAATGAGTACCTCTTTCTATGTTTAACGAACCTGAGGAAGGAGGGGTTCGGTCTTGTATGGGTCCTGGAGATTGGACTCACATAGGTCCTTCGATGCATAGTTTTACAAGACCAAAGAAGGGAAAATTGGTGGTTTTTCACGTTTACAGAGTATGAAAATAACTTAAAGATGAATCCATGGAGGAATTTTTCGTAAATTTAGTCTCCCAAGCCCGAAAAAAAGTGTAAAACAATACATGGGAGAAATCTTCTAATCATGCTTGATTAGAGTAGTCATTTTTTGTAATTAGTCCCACGAGGCCGAAAAAAAGATAAACTACCACTCCAAAGATTCCCTTTCAAACCTTTTAATGAGTGTGAAAGGAAGCAAGCTCACTCGATAATCTTTTCATGTTTAGGGAGTTTGAAAAGAGATTAAAGGAGACTCCAAAGAGTTCATTTTTCATATAGATTTGATGAGTCCGAAAAAGAGATAAAAGTATATTCGGTAACCTATTCTCATGTATTAAGAAGCACAAGAAAGAAAAAAAACTAATCTCATTCTAGAAAAAACTACTATGTTACGAGGGGAATGAACCTTAATCGAGGATCAATCCTAGTAGCGTGTCTCTCTAGAGGTCTTTTTCCCCTATCTTGCATGATAAAATCTAGTGGCCTCACTCCAACATGATGTCCAGAGGTTGGAGACCTGCCCCCCAAGCATCATTTCCTCCGACAACTCTTCTTCTTTCCTCTTATAGAATTCTAATTACTAATGGGAGCATTTTCACTAGGTAGAGGAAAAGAAGGTTCAAGTATATGATGCAGAGTGAGACTCAATTCGAATGGAAGGGGTTCTGTTTCATTTTTTAATGAGCTTGACAAAGACGATGAACTGTTCTCGTAAGAGTTTGTTTCATTTTTTTAATGATCTTGACACAAGAAAATAACTACGCTCGTTAGGTAGGCTTCATTTTTACACAATCTTTAAACTATAAACTATGCTTGAGGCCCTCTATTTCATTTTTTAACGAGCTTGACATAGGAAAATAATTGTGATCATTAGGTAGTTTTCATTTTTACACAAGCTTTAAACTATAAACTATGCTTGAGGCCCTCTGTTTCATTTTTTAACGATCTTGACACAAAAATGAGAACTCTGATCGAAACATGGTTTCATTTTTTAATGAGCTTGAAACCAGAAAACATATGCTCATTGACCTCTACTTGATCATGGATTCCAAGAGGACAATGCTCTGGAAGGAATACATGTCAAGGTACAAACCTCAATCATGTCTTCAAAGACATCTTCACTAGATGACATAACTATAATATGGAAGGAATACATGTCGAGGGTCACGGTAGGGGTAGGGATATCATGCTCTAATAGCCATATTAAAGAGACCACCATGTCTATGACTGGATCTAAATTAGAAGAAGGGAGATATTCCTTCTCATTCGAATTTGAACGCATGGGATAGGTTGCCACATAATTGACTTGCAGCGAGGTAGATGTCGCTGACATGTAAGGAACATTCAGGGAAGTTGGATGGTTGACCATCATATGAGGGACAGTGAATGAAAGCTGGTCTATGGTCACTATGTTTCCATTGTGATAGAAACACATCACTTTAAAGAGTGTGGACATAAGAGCCTTCATAGCATAAACATAGTCTCACCCAAGGAGAAAATTAAAATCCAAGGGGTCGTGGACTACCATCAAAGCAATATAGACAATTTTTCCTCCTAAAATAAAAGGTAATCGAGGAAGGATCCCTAAAGGTGGAGTAATTCGTTTGTTAAAAGCCAACATATTCTGAGTCACCCATGCAAGTTGAGGGGAACCAAGATCTTTCCAAGCATTCGAGGGCAGGATGCTAATAGAAGCACCTTCATCTTGTTTAGTGTTAGGTATCGTGACCCTACCACAAACTTCGACCATGATATCGAAAGGTACATAGGAAGGAAGACGAGGTTCGGTTAGAGGATTCTAATCAATGGAAATCATCCCAATGCTTGAAGGGGATGTCATTGGGATGAGTGAAGTGCCCCCTTGTTCGGAGGAATCTGTAGTAGAAATAAAGACCTAAGAGACATCCTCACTCTTCAAAAGAGGAGTGGGATCAAATGATGTGGATATCAAATCGACCACTTGATGTAATGGATCGATCAGGGACATACTCAAATCGATCACTTGATGAACTCGATTAATCGAGGATGGATCTAGATTGACCACCTGATCAACTGGATTAACTGATGATGGAAGAAGATTGACCAGTTCATCAACCAATGGCGGGTTGGGAGAGAGTTTATGGTAATCTGTGGAATGTTTCATTTGGGTGTCGGAAATATTTTCCAGCATATGTGAAGCTTCATCCATGCGAGGACAAAGGTAGGTGCAATGCATCTCCTTACACAACCAGGAAGGAGTTTTGAATTTACCTTTCTTACTTCCAACCTCATTATCACTATTTGATGGGTTGTCACTAACATGAGCTACAATAGCTAATGACACAGGTTGAGAACCCTGAGACCACACTTTTAAAACCTTTGGAATACCAGGGAAATCCTTAAGAATGTGGTCACCCTTACAAATCCTGCAAAGTAATTTGGGCTTGTGATGTGTCTTGGTAGACTTGTCGATATTATCAACACTCCAACATGTCCTGCAGTGGTTGGAAGTCCCCCCCCTAGCTTATTTTTCTTTTTCTTAATCTTCCTTTTCTTCTTCTTCTTATCCACCTGGTTACTAGCTATAGAGATTTCACTAGG
>ML819471.1:121747-145106 GCA_009831015.1 Picea engelmannii
TAAATGCAAGAGATTTAACCTACAACCATTCATTTAAGAAGTTTTGCATGAGAAATACACTTACAAATCATGAAGAGAGCTTATCAAACCCTAGTTGTAAACCTTCCAATGAGAGAAAACACCATAACATGTCAAGAACAATCATCCACAAGAGTTGCGCCTCACTTCCAAGAGCAATAATACCAAGACAAAAGACTAAAAATGATCTCTCACAAGAGAGTGAGTTGTGTTATATTAAAATGAGAGGCAACGTCCTCTATTTATATCATCCAAATGACATTTAATTTTAAAAATAGGTCATTAAAACAATCGACAAGGCTGACTTGTAATTTTACACTGTTTTTACATTAAATGCTAAGAAATGTCATAATATGAGCCAAAAAGGAGATGCCAGACCCTTTTGAGGGAGACGTTGCCCCTTTTTTGGCAAGCTCAACATCTAGGAAGCAGAACGTTGGCCCCTCTAGGGCTCCTCCAAGCTGCCACATGTGCCAAATGACCTCAACACACTACCACACACTCCATAAAACGTCCAGCTACCTCAGGTGACGTCCTCTCCATCAAAAGCAATCGTCCCATCTGCAGTGGGTGATCCCCCCTAGGCCAGGCTCTGCCAAAGTGTCCTGGGTAGGACATCCTTCTTCCTTCTCATGCATTGGCTCATCATAATGTTGTCCTATATTTTCCATCCCAGCAACCATCTGATGGGATCTTCATCCCCATGGAGGTCTAAGCTAATCATATCCCCATGTGCACCGGTCCACTGGTACCTGTCCGTCAGGTATGGTCCTACACATCAAAAACTACGCCCTCCATGGGCTCATCAGTCCTCGGGATCATAGTAATGTCAATCACATTTAATCATTAAATTTATCAAATACATGCATGAGATCCCTAACATATCATCTAAGAGCTCAAATACATTACACATATCTTCTATACACAACTGAAGAAACCAACAGAATAACCTAATGGGCTAATACCCACAAGAAAAGGAAAGTTTCCTCAGAGGATTATTCAAGCCATGTATACGAAGTGGTATGGTCTAGGGATGTCCAGTCATAGTAAGACCAGGGGTAGGTGTTGTCTGTGGGTGTCTCTATAGGAGGTGAGCCATACCCGTCATGGATGCACTTTTTCCAAGCCCCTTTATTGCCTTTATTTTTCATTTATTTATTTTCTTTATTTTTTACTTCAAGGTCTGACCAGAGGACACTGCCTTGGCATGGTGACCAGAGATGACCGTGTTACCCACTGATATCTTCATAGAAATGATAAGGATGGCTCGTGATGAGACCCCCTTTCCCTTGGCCATGCAACCAAAGGTCACTGCCCTGGCATGGTGACCAGATAATGGCAATGTCATACTGCTGGATACCTATGAACATAATGGGCCGGTTCATGATGAGACCTCCCATCCTCTTGGTTAGGTCTTGTTTTATTATTTTTCTTAGGGTCCCTTTAGTTTCTTATCGAGAGGCATTTTATTTCCTTCTCGGGGATCCCTGGTCAAAGCATCTCTAGGTTTCATTTCTTATGGATTTTATCTTTTACCAACTGCTTTTACCCCCTGGGCCTTTAGCCCCTTCTTCCCACAAGACAAAGTGTAACCGTCAAAAGGTCATCCTAATGGCCGGACTAGGGGAATGGGATAGATGTGCATAAGATAAGATGTAAAACAATAGAATGGTGGGAGAAGACGATGGCTCTGCAAACCCCCCCTGGTGGATAACCAAAACCCATGAGTACCAGCTTGCTAGGTCACCCCATTAATCACCCCAACAAAGGTCAAGTGGATTAGTGTAAGATCCAAGCAGTTATCAGAAATGAAAGGAGCCTAATGCATATATAAAAATGTTATAATGATCAAGCATGACACATACCATGATACCTTGGACCGATTACCTCATGGAGCAAGAGTCCTATCCGATGCAAGTCCAAGCCAATGGTGATGGAAGTTGCTGCTGCTAACAGGACAAGTCCGACGAAGAAGAAGAAGGATGGGCCCCCCAAGGCCATGCTCAGGTTGATACTGCTCTCGGTACTTCATGTCTAGGACCTGTGGGCCTCGAGTCATGATCTCCTAGCTATCCCTAGATATCAGGGATAATAGGATGTAAAGACTGCATTTCTCAATGGATTTATTGAGGAGGAGGTGCACATTGAGTAGCCACAAGGGGGTTCGAGGTGAGTGAGAGAGAGTCTCATGTGTGCCTTTTGAGAAAGGCACTATATGGTCTGAAGCAAGCTCCCAGAGCTTGGTATTCATGCATTGACACATATTTTATTTAGATGGTATTTGAGAAGAGAAATGTTGATCCTAACCTCTATTACATCATTAGAGGTGAGGACACACTCATTTTAATTTTGTATGTGGATGACTTGTTCATTATGGGAGTGGACCATGTCATAGATGAGTGAAAGTTGGGAATTCATCATATTTTGAGATGAGTGACATCGGTTTGATGCACTATTTTCTGGGCATGGAGGTATGGTAGGAGGAGGGTCACATCTTCCTTGGATAGGGGAAGTATGATGCAAAATTTTTGAGCAGGTTTTAGATGGAGTACTGTAGGTCTATGTCAACTCCCATGGTCACCAACTAGAAGAATCTTAGCGCTTTAGCTTCCCAGTTTGTGGATGCTACAATTTATAGACAGTTGATTGAATCATTGATGTATCTAGTCAACACTCGACCATATATTTGTTTTTCCATGAACACTCTCAACCTACACATGGTAGAGTCGAGCAGTGCTCATTGGATTGAGGAAAAAATTGTTTTGAGGTACATTGCAGGTTCAATTGATTATGTCCTAGACTATATAAGAGGGAATGGAGTCAGTTTGGTTGGCTACACAGACTTGTACTGAGCATGATGTGATACTAACATGAAGATCACCTCAAGGTGATGTTTTGGGTTGGCATCAAGACTTGTTTCCTGGTACAACTGAAAACATAAGTCAATTTCTTTGAGTTCAACCAAGGTAGAGTATATGGTGGCCAATCAAGCCAAATGCAAGGCCATTTTTCTTTGTAATATGATGGTAGGGTTATTTGGTCAAGAGTTTCCTCCAATTGTTAATCACTGCGATAATCAGAGTTGTATCAAACTCTCTGAGAATCCCATTTTCCATGACAGGTCGAAGCATATAGAGATCAAATACCACTTCATCAGAGATTGGGTTCAACGAGGGGAAATACACTTGCAATATATATTGAATGATGAGCATATTATAGATATTCTCACCAAGGCCCTGCCAAGGAGAAAACATGTCTACTTCAGAGACAAGATGGGCTTGGTGAGAAACACTTTCCTCGGTAAGAGGGAGTGTTGAGATTTGGGTACCTTGGGAAGTGGCCCCTTGTGGTTTTTAGTCTCTAACCACAAGTGGGAAATACTTTGGTACTATGTACCTTTTACTTTATGTCTAATTCAACTTTGACTTCACTTAAGTCAAAAAGTTGAATTTTTGTCACTTAGGAAAAAGTGATTAATTATTCACTTTGTGGGTGAAAGTGAACTTAGGGAACTTAACCCAAAGTGGGTTTGTGAGTGAGATTATTGTGGGATGATATCAACCTTTGATTAAAGAATGGATGGAGAGATGTTAGCCATCCATATCTTAGGTTTCCTTATGGAGGTTCAAGAGGGGCGCATAGGGCCAAGAGAGGCTCATTCTATCTTTTGTTCACTTGAAGAGGAAGAGGAGAGCAATGGAGATGGGAATGGAAGCAATGGATGATTTTTTCAAGGGAGCCTCTGTTACAAATTATTTTCATCACCCTTATGACCGTTAATGATGTAAACCTATTCTTTGTCTTTAGAAGGATCAGTGGCCCAAATTTCTGAAGAAAGAAGGGAGAAGAACTTTGCTTGAGAGAAGAAGTTGTCTTTTCCTTTGTAAAAACCATATTAAGGATGATCGTCGCACCCTACCTAATGTTAGGGGTGCGATGATTCCATATCATTTCTTTCTGTACTAAACTTGTCTTGTGACGTCGTCACACTCTGCTTAGTTATATGGGTGCGATGATTTTCATATGTGGGAAAAACGAGCATCTCCTCGATGCTTCTAGAAGGAGAAGATTCTCTGGTGAGGTGGCCTTCAATCAGTTTGTATCTTAATTGATTTTTTGATTTATTGGAATCATCCTAACCTCCTCACCTTATCCTCTTCAGCTTATAAAAGGAGAGGAGCTCTCATGAAGAAAGTGGGATTGGAAATTTGGCTTGAGATTGTTAGCTTGGATTGAGTTGGATAGCTTTTGGTGTGAGATTTAGTAATTTTTGTAGCTTTGGGATTTTCTTTGTCAAGATAGATTGTTGATCTCAAAATCCATGGAGAAAGAAGTGTGTGGGAAGCAAGGAACTATTGGAATGGACCTTACAACATCAAGGCATTGGTTGTATTCTGCTTTTGATATTTTTAATACAGTGATATATTTCTTTCCCATAAAATTGGTCTTATTTTATTGTATGATTCCTTGATCACATACATAGGTTTTTTTGTGTATACGTTGTTGATTTCACTTCGTTGGATTGTGTCTTTTTACAGGTTCAACATCCCATAAGACTTGGAAGGGAGTGAGGATGACACTAGCAAGGACAAACGACATTTAAAAGGTATGTCATTTATATCTTGTTAGTTAGTATGCTTGATAATTAAAACTTAGGGAAAGTTTTATATTCTATCTTGTTTTGTTCTAGTTCCGGGTGGAACTAGAGAGATCTATTTGTGTCTGCACTTACCGATTATTCCAACAACAAAATTGGCGACCATACTGGGGATACATTAAGGCCCTCCTATGATGAGACTTTTCCTGTCTACTTCAAATCATTATCTAGGATTTAGATTTAGAAACTAATCAGTACCTTGGAACTTGCATGCCTCAATGGTCGATTTCCTGCTTTCGACAATGGGTTTTCATTATCGACCCTTGATTGGAATATTCCATTGAGTATTTGACTACAACTCATTAATTCACATTTGTTGGATTGTACTAGAGTACCTTGGGATTCATTAAAATTAATGGTGATTTCCCTCACACTTGTTAATGGTATACACTAATGACCGATAATCAAGTGGTTTATACCATGTTTGACTTCAACACATGTATTCACATGGTTAGATTCGTACTATAGAGTGATGGAGATGAAGACCCTGAATATTTTATGATAGATTCAGGTTTTTTTGGAGTATATTCAGATTATTCTATTGCATAGATCCATAGTGTATGTCTCGTGTCTATGTTCAAACTTGAGTCTTTAATGCATAGATCCACATTGTATTTTTGGTGGCTATGTTTAGATTTGAGTCATAATGGCATGGATCCATAGTGTATGTTTGGTGGCTATGACTTGTCTTACTTGACATGGATCTTTGCATGTCAGAATTTATGTTTTGAGTCATTTGTATTATGAGTATAGTAATGCCTACCTCAATGATGCTATATTATTGTACTGTATTTCCTTGTTTGTTGGCAGGTTTTCAACTGACGTGTTCCTTGTTCCCTACACACACTCGACAAAGTATTTCATCTACCACTCTGTTCTAACTTCATGATTTGGGGGGATCTCTGTTACAAATTATTTTCCTCACCCCTATGACCATTAATGACGTAAACCTATTCTTTGTCTTTAGAAGGATCAGTGCCTGAATTCCTGAAGAAAGAAGGGAGAAGAACTTTGCCTGAGAGAAGAAGTTGTCTTTTCCTTTGTAAAACCCCTATTAAGGAGGATTGTTGCACCCTAACTAATGTTAGGGGTGCGGCGATCCAAGATCATTGCTTGTTGTACTAAACTTAGCTTGCGACGTCATCGCACTCTACCTAGTTATAGGGGTGCAGTGATTTTTGTACGTGGGAAAAACAAGCATCTTCTCGATGCTTCTAGAAGGAGAAGCTTCTCTGGTGAGGTGGCCTCCAATCGGTTTTGATATTAATTGATTTTATGATTTAGTGGGATCATCCTAACCTCCTCACCTTATCCTCTTCATCTTATAAAATGAGAGGATCTCTCATGGAGAAAGTGGGATTAGAAATTTGTCTTGAGATTGTTAGCTTGGATTGAGTTGGCTAGATTTTGGTGTGAGCTTGAGTAATTTTTGTATCTTTGGGATTTGATTTGTAAATATATATTGTTGATCTCAGAATTTGTGGAGAAATAAGTGTGTGGGAAGCACATGACTATTGGAAGAGACCTTACAACATCAAGGCATTGGTTGTATTCTCCTTTTCATATTTTTAATACAGTAATATATTTCTTTCCCATAAAATTGGTCTTATTTTATTGTATGATTCCTTGATCACATACATAGGTTTTATTGAGTATACGTTGTTTCTTTCACTTCGTTGGATTGTGTCTTTTTATAGGTTCAACATCCCATAAGCCTTGGATTGGAGAGAGGATGATACTAGAAAGGAAAAACAACATTTAAAAGGTATGCCATTTATCTCTTGTTAGTTAGTATGCTTGATAATTAAAACTTATAGAGATTTTTATATTATGACTTGTTTTGTTCTAGTTCTAGGTGGAAATAGGGATATTTGTTTGTGTCTGCACTTACTAATTAGTCCAACAACAACCTCCTTCCATGGAGGGCTCTAGGAGGCTTTGGCTTCCATTATTTTGTGGTGTTGATACTTGCTTGGAGGAGGCACACTATAGGAGGAGGGTGCACATATAGCAGGGAGGTATTGCACTTGTCAGATTATTGGTTTGAGAGTCTTGTTGGAGAGGTAGCACACATAGTTAGATTTATGTGCAAGGGTTTATTCTACAAGGATTCAAGGAGAAAGGGAAAACACTTTCAATGGGATTGAGAAACAAAGGAGAAGGGAACACCATGCTTGGGCGCATTCACCTTCTTGGACTTACAAAACAGTTTGAGAGGGGCTTACTTTGTATCAGGTTCATTTGTTTCATGTACTTGTTGTATCTCACATTCTTTACATCACATATATAGACTTATATTCCAAACTGGTTTTCCCCGGGGTTTTTTATCCAAGATTGTGTTGATCAAAAACCTTTGTGTCCTATTTTCATGTATGCTAGAGTTTAGAACAACATTAATTAATTTTTAAATATCTATAGGTGTGTTATATATTTAAGGTATGCATGTGCTAACCTATTGGCTACTAAAACTACATGCTAGAGCACCTTAAAGCTTATGTAACCATAACTAAAAAAATGAAAATTTTCATGAACATTTTGTTGTTATAAAACAACAGAAAATAATTGTGTGACAGTTGAAACTTAGAGCCAACTTGAGGTCAAAGACATACCTAGTTGGGAGCATGTTAGGACCTCATATTTCTTCAGCTCCAATTCTTGGGCTTGATCTCCAAGCTCCTCAATGAAACCGAATTTCTGTAAAGACTAGCTTAGGAACTCTTCCTCTTACTCTATATGATTAGAAAAAAAAAATCTATCTATGAAGACTGAAACAACAATAGACATGCAAACATTGAACACATGAACTTGAAGGGAATAGGCCAAGTTTATATTAATTGGAAAGGCAAAGAAGACACTTACACAACATGATTGAAGATGCAGTCACTTCTCCAAGCTCTCCTTGTCTAACCCTTGCATGAATATTGACATAAAAATGATGATGCTTCTCCCATGATCAAAGGTTTGACATACAATCTCTTTTTCTCTTTCACCTTGGAAATACCTTCAGTATATAGGATTGAGAGTTACAACCACCATGATAAAATGAAGAATATGGTTGAGGAAATGTCTCGGTTGGGATCTGATCCTAAGATAAATCCATAGTATAGGAGTCGACCACAACAAACCTCATCCATCAAGAGCTGGCCCTTAGAAAGAGGTGGAGGATTCCATGATTCCATCTAACAAGACTAGCACTCCCCTAGACTTGAACAGAAGGTGCCATCCTATAAAGTGATTCTCCCCTAACATGGCAAGGGGGTTCCATCACATAAAGTGGCACCCCCCCAACATGGAAAAGGGGGCACCACCATTCACAAATGGCCAAAATTGGTCAATTTTTCCAATAAAAAGGTATGTTTCGACTGTCAGATGATGTGGTTTCTTCTTCCAACATGAATTAGGGATTGTGACAATTGTTTTCATGGGGTCAATGGGTTGCGACACTAAGAAAAGAAAATGTGAAACTTGGTAAGGTGCATACAATACTTGTGATAATGCTTGCGACACCTAACAAGGTGCATACATCTCTTTGCGACACTTTCTACACTTAGGGTGTGAAACTCAAGTGTGGAATTTTGATGTGTAACAACCTCCAAGATACCTCAACCCATACTTCATTGTACCTATCAATTACCTAAGCACATGATTCACTACTATCCAATGCACCTACATTGGTTCCACCATGATGATGCAGATGCAGACGCACTCTACGTCCACTCACAGGATCGTTCAATCACTAAGTGAGCCGAATTGGCTCTTTCGATTCCCGTGAATCTCTGTTAAAAACCCGATCCATAGGTCCTTCCTTTTCCTTCATGGCCCGAATGCGACCGCGAAAAATTTCCCCACAGTAAATATGATTTCGACCTTCGGGATTCCCTAATTCTCGATGTCACAAGAACCCCTGTTCTCTTGATTCCATGAACACCAAATCTTCTAAAATACCGAAACACCTTTTTCAGCGACTAGCCCTAAGGGCTAAGTCTTGGCCCACACGACCTTCCTCTATATGACCGTAGTCCCTTTCGGGGATTTGGGCTTTCAAACACTGAAACGAATTTGTCCTCAGGATTCCCGATCCTCCGAATCCCGATTTTCCAATATGACATCAGCTGGCCCCACAATGGAACTCTCCACCCTATCGGGGTTTCAGACTCTGCATTTCCAAAATGCATGTGGTTCTTGTCCTCAGGATTCGTAATTTTTCGAATCCCGATATGACGATGGACTCTCCCCTTTCGAGAAAGTTCTCGAAGGCTTCGATTGTTGCCACGCATCCTCCTATGATGGATGGTCCTCGTCGCTTCATGATTTTTGGGTTTTCGATGCCGAAATGCTCCGACTTCTTTTCCTCGGAACTCCCGAAATGCCGAATCCCAATATGCTGATGGACTCTTCCCTTTTGGGACTTTTCTCGAGCCCTTAGATTTTCTCCACGCATCCTCCTATGATGGAAGGTCCTCCATAATTTCTCAATTTCGTGAAATCAAATGCCGATATTATCCGACATCGTGTCCTCTCCATCCTCGAAGTCCTGACTTGAAATATGATGATGGGCTCCTGATCTCTGCCACGTGTCCCTACGGATGGACGACTCAGGTCTCCTGTCATTGAGACTTTTGATATCTTGATTTCTGAAATCCCGATGGAAACTATTTCGGGACTTTCTTCTCCCTTTTCATGAAGTCTTAACTCCATCGCAACTCTGGTTAGATCTGACGACTGATGGGTATTTGGGTCAAGATCTAAAGGTACAGATCCGTCCTCCTTGTGCACTCCTCTTGCTTCTCCTTGGACGTGAAACTCTCAACGGTATAGATCCTTTTGGAATATCCAACGACAACTTTTGCTCCTCCCGAGCTTCTATGCATTTCTTCCCATATTTGGGAGAATTTCAAATTCTCAAAGGCCTCGACCTTTGCTCCATTTCTGTGAGCTCCATGATCGTGATTTATCGCCTGCGCGCATATGAAAACGCTGCCCCTCCTAAGATTTTGCTTTGAATCCTCAAGGGATTTTGTGACTTTTGTGCCTCTGTAGAGTCTTTACATGCACACAAAGGTTCTATCCATCATGAGCTTTTCCCTTTACTCAGACTTCTAAGGAAATAATTCATTCTCCTATAGATGGAGAAATATGATGCCCTCCTGGCACTCCTTTTCTCAAGCAACCTCTTGCTGAGTCTTTCAGGGTGTTCAACAACCCTCTAGAGATCCTTCCCTTTAGAATATTCTCCTAATTCCAGAACTCAAAAGAGAGTTCTCTTCCTTGTACTTGTTTGCACAATGTCTCAATGCCCTCCTGGCAGAGTTTTACAAAAATCTCAGCAGAGTTTCTGTCCTCTCCTGTGCACCCTATGCACCTACTCAACTCCCTCTTGGAAGAGATCTCAGAATCCTCAGTGATTCTGGTTCTTCTTAAACTCATAGTAGAGTGCCTCCTCTGTGCACTCCTTGCACTGGCTCGATGCCCACCTAGCAGAGCTTCACAAAACTCCTCAAAGATTCTTTCTGCTACTGTGTTTTCCTCAACAACCTTTCCTCCAAGGTGTTCAAAAACCTTGAGGTCCTCCTCCTGAGATGTTGAATTCAGTTCTTGTGCTGTAGCATGTATTTGTCTGAACCCGCAGTATTCAGAAGTGCTTCAATGCACTGGTATTCAGAGACCGCAGTACTCTGTCATGCCCTCTTGGCATGAAACCTCAAAGACCTTCACCTGAAATCAAAACAACTCCTACAAATGCAAACCTACAACATACATCTACATCATACATTCATATCATATGAAGAACTCTCACAGACATTCATTTAACACATAGTCATGCAGGAAAAACTGCTATTTGTATTAAAAATGGCAAACGCCTGTGTTTACAAGGTGTTCCTGAGCACGACTTGTAACAAGGTCTCCGCTCCTTCTCTCTTCTTCTCTCTACTCGCAGACCCTCTTCTCATTCTACTAACTCCTTTTTTTTCAAAATGAGATACTGATCTCTTTTACCTGAGGGGGCTCTTTGAGCTCTTCCCTCCAAATCTACCTACCCTATTCAATAACATTGAATGGGTTGTCTAGTCCACAAATCAGATCTAGATCTCAGCCTTACAAACATTAAAGGCCTACCTACTCTAATTCATGCACAAAGGCATGGATCCATGGCTCAACAACCTACAACATTAATTACATTCAAATTCAAAATTGAAGATGAGGCTGCGCCTCTCTTCATCCTTGAATGCACGCACTGACGTGGTTGGCTGGCTGACATGGAGAGATGCTCCTAAATCACATGAACTAATTCAAGGTGTTCAAAACAAATCATATATCTAGCTTGGTGTTGACCAAATACGTCAAGGACCCTATCAGTTACATGTATATCGGCCTGGGATCCACCAAATCTAAATCTGACGTGACAACCTTCTTCAAGTTGGTAACCATAGGTGTAGCCATCGATCTACAATTCTTCATCCTGAAGCTCCTCAAGATATTCATTGTGTACTTACCTTTACCAAGGAAGACCTCTCTTGATATCTTCCCTACCTATAACCTAAATAAATAATGCATTAATCCAATTTCCTTCATCTCAAACTCTATACAAAAATTTTCTTTGGACCCCACTATAAGTTCCTTTGCACCTGTGAGAAACAAATCATCCATGTACAACACTAGGATAAGTGGATCTATCCCAACAAGTATGAAGTATAAGTTAGGATCCTCCTCACTCTTGGAAAATCCCATACTTTACAAGTATGCATCAAACCTGTAATACTATGCCATGGGTGCTTGTTTGAGTCTGTACAAGGATTTATTAAGACTACACACATGAGACTCTCTCCCATTTACCTAAAATCCATGAGGTTTCTCTATATATACTTCTTCCTTAATGATCTCGTTGAGGAAATTTGTCTTCACATCCATCTGGTGTATCCACCTCATAGCTGAAGCAATTGAAATAATAACTTGAATAGAAGCATACCCGGTGACTAGAGAAAATGTCTCCTCGTAGTTCACTCCCTCTCTCTGGGAGAACTCTCTCACCATGAGCCTCTCCTTGAACTTCTCGATGTTTCCATATGTAACATGCTTGATCTTGTAGAGCCACATGGAAGTCACATCTGACTTCCCCTCCAGTCTCAACATTGTGTCCCAAACATCATTCTTCATGATAGGGGTGTACTCCTTCACGATGACATCACACAAAACTTGTTGATCTATTTCTTCCTAAAAAATGGAAGGCTCAACATCAATGATGCTACTCATAAGTTCCATATAGTTTGAAAATTTCCTCGGAGGCTTTCTCTCCCTGATTACAACCTTAGGAGACTCACCAACATCCCTCAATGTATGCAATAGCCACTTGGGTCTCTTGACATAAATAGAAGAGGATAACTCCTCCCCACCTGAATTATGAGTCCTTGAAATGGAAGTTGTTGAGTTTTACTCATCCTTCAGAGCCTGCTACTCCTCGTCCTCTATCATTGTTGATGAATCCTCAAATTTCTTAGATGCCAAGTTCTCCTCGAACTTAACATATTTTCTCACAACTTTATTTTGCTACGTTAGTATAAAGATCTTGTAATCCTTTGAGGTCTCATTGTACCCCACAAATATACCCTTCTTCCTTGAAGGATCCAACTTTGTCCTCTTCTCCACATGCACATGGATGTAGAATGGAAAACAAAATATCCTTAAATATCCTATCTGTGGATTTACTCCTGAAAATTCCTCCTCCGAAGTCTTGTCCCCCAATATCCTATTGATGCAGGAGCATCTCAAGCGAGCCAACGCGGGGATAAAGGACAGCTGGAGAAGCACCCAACGTAAATTTTGAAATTATCTTGAAGTTAATGCACCGATCTTAAATGAGATAATTAAGAAGGAGCACACTTGTAAAATGTAAACGGACCTTGAGCAATCCGCTCTCGTCCATAGTAGGTAGAAGGCATTTATGATAGTTAATGCAAGTATATAGAATTTAATTCTAGATTAGACAGTTTTAGAGAAAGAGAGGGAAACATGATATAGACACCCTCAATGTGTATTGTAAGAGAGGATGCCAATTGAGAGCATAGAGCATACAAGAGAAGAAGTAGAGAGCTGTGTAGCTGAATTCCATGTACAAAAGTTTTGGATTAATACAAGAAGGCTTTGATTCAGACTCATGGTGTTCAAATATTCTCTGTGTATGCATTTTTTGAATGTTATGCTCATGAATGTTTTACTCTTTCTGTCATGCAATTTATTTTATGCTATGTATGAATGATTTCTTGTTGAATGTTTGAAATCTGAAAGAGAGAGAGTAAGGGAAATGAGTTTCAATTGCTTCTCTATCTGAGCAAGAGTTCCTGGAAGGAGTGCAGTTGAATTGTCTGCAAGGAGTGTGTTGACAAAGGGTTCAGATGTTTTTCTTTGAAAGCTCAGGAGAGATAGATTTTTCTCTCATTCCCTCAGAAGTGCAGTTGGGCACAGGAGCCGTGCAAGGTGTGCGTAGGCCGAGAAGAGGTTCAGGTTTTGTAACCCAAATGAAGTATTGAGAGACGGGTTCCAATTCCTTGGAGTAATTAAGGGATTTGCCGCAAGGAGTGTACACAAGAGTCTTATTCAAGACTCAGAGTTGGAGAAAGGAGTCTTATTCAAGACTCAGAGTTGGAGAAAGTTCAAGAAGGATAAAGCCTTCAAAGTCATCGAAGGAAGAACATGAAGCTTGTGCAGTGAAAATGGTGAGAAGGTGTTGCAAGTTGGGTCACAGGTGGTTAAGTACCATGGAAAACCAACTTGTTGAAAAGTTGTAGAAGTCCTTCTGAAGGAAAGAATGGACGGTCGAAATTATCTGTGGAGAATTCGCGAAGCCCCGTGAGCCTTTAGATCTCACGGAGGAGCAGAGGAGTTACGGCAAGTGTTTTTGACAGGTTTAAGCTCAGGAGAAGTAGAACTGTAGAGCCAAGCCATAGGAGCCATTGGATTTACCTGTGGATTTCCATTTCGTGTTTTCGTAGATTGAAGTCCTGAAATTTGTGCAACAAGACTCGTGAAATCATGAAACATGAAGTCTCGAGGATGAAAGGATTATGTGGGCCAAAAAATTAGCAGGGTGGACAGGTGGTGCACTATCGACACGGGAGTCAAACTCCGTTGACAATTTTAGGGTTTTGTGGGGTGAAGACCCGAACTCTTTGCATTAGGATTCACGAAATCGCAAAGTCCGAAGTCCCGACAGAATGAGAGGCTGTTGAAAAGTCAAAGCTTACGAGCGCATCAGAGTTTCAGCAAATCGAGTTTTGGGAATCGAGGGAATGAGTTGCTTGACATCGCAACCTCCGAAATCGTGATAAGGAGAAATCCAAAATAGAGAGAGGAAAGTTCAAGCGTTGAATGTTTTCAGGTTTCAGGGATTTGAGAGACAAGGCGCTTGACCACCGGATTTGTGAAAGTGAGAAGTCCGATCTCCCGAAGTATAAGGGGGAATTTCTCGAAGTTAATTGTGGGTACAGATTTCCTGAAAGGGAAATAGAGGAGCCATTTCTGAAAGCTCTTCGAGCCAACGGAAGAGGAAAGATCCTGAGTACGTGACCTTCCAACCTACGGGTTGAGGAGGGCCTGTGTCATCATTTTTTGGTATCAGAGCACAAAAAGGTTCTTTTCTTTCTATAGCAGAGAAAAGGATAATTCACCATGCCGCCGAGAAGAAGGGACAGGGAAACCCCCAATCCACCAGAGGAGAGGGAAATGCCGAGGAGAAGAGGTAGGTAGATACCTGATCCAGCCATGGAGAGAGAGATGCGTGATTTGCGCACCAGACTCGAAGAAATGGAGACATCACAGAGACGTACAGTCAGTGCTAGGGATCTTAGTGATTCCAAAAGTGAAATCGAGGTTGAAAATGAAGAAGAAGAAGTTGCAGCCAAAGATGCAACAAACAAACGCTTGATTAGGGCTATTGCAAGAATGGGTGCAAGAGAGAAAATGGACATTCTAGTTTATGAGGGAAATCTGGATGCAGAGGAGCTTCTAGACTGGATTATATCCCTAGACACATACTTTGACTATGAAGATGTCGAAGAGGACAAGAAGGTCAAGCATGCTATCACAAGACTAAAGGGACATGCAACATTGTGGTGGGATGAACTACAAGCTAACAGATGCATCAAAGGCAAGCAGAAGATCAAGAGCTAGGACAGAATGATCGTGAATATGAAGGAGAAATTCATCCCCTGAGATTACTAGGTCACTCTATTTCGAAGGATGAAAAACTTGAGACAGAAGCTGATGACAGTGAAAGAATATACTGAAGAATTCTACAGGCTGAACATTAGGGCAAGTCATCAGGAAAGTGATGATGAAAAGGTTTCCAGATACATGAATGGCCTGAGATACGACATTCAGGATGAGATGAGCATGGTAACCATTCGAACGGTGGAGGATTCTTATCAGATGGATCTAAAAGCTGAAGAGAAGCTGAGCCAAAAGCAGGGTCAAAGAGGTCGAGGTCGAAGTAATCCCAATGGAAAATCAGTTGCCCAGGATAAAAATCAGAAGTCCAAGGAGGACTGGAAGAAACCTCAGACTCGAACTGAGAGAGGTGGAAGCTCACAACGAGGGCAATATGTTGAACAAAGAGGGTAGCATACCGAACATAGAGGAGACTATGCTGATAATAATATTTTTCCTCGTACCCGAGGTAGAGGAAGAGGAAGAGATGGAGTAATAACATGCTTCACATGTGGAAAGAATGGGCACAAGTCTTACGAGTGTCTAGATAAAAAAAAGGAGAGTGGATAGACTCACATCGCTGAAGCACAGAGGCAGAATATTGAGGCAGAAGATGTTGAAGGTGGAAGATCGCTGATGATGCGAAAAGCTCTTTTGACACTAGAGAAGGAGGTGGATAGTTCAGTCCAAAGAAACGGACTTTTCCGAATTGCTTACAAAACCAAGGATAGGGTATGCAAGGTCATTGTGGACAGTGGTAGCATAGATAATCTTGTTTCTACAGAGATGGTAGAAAAGCTGGAGTTGGAGACGATTGATCATCCAAGCCCATACAGAGTTTTGTGGCTACAAAAAGGACATCAGGTAACTGTCACTAAACAATGTTTAGTTGAATTTAATATAGGAGGATATAATGATAAGATACTCTGTGATGTTATTCCCATGGATGTTTGTCATGTATTTCTGGGTAGACCATGGAAATATGACAGGAATGTGATTCATGATGGGATAATGAACACCTACACCCTAGAGAAGAATGGGAGAACTCACATGTTGCTTACAATCAAGGATAAGGAGCTAAAACCAGAAGTAAATAACACTGTACTTTTGATGAGTGGGAAGGAACTTCTTACAGGGGTTAAGAAGAAGGAGGAACCACAATTCATAGTGGTTAGGAAACTGAAAATTGTTTTGACCAACACAAGGGTAGATGATTTACCAGAAGAGGTTCAGGAACTATTGGAAGAGTACACTGATATAGTAGTGGACGAACTACCTCGTTCATTGCCACCGATTAGAAGTGTGAGTCATCATATTGATCTCATACCAGGAGCCAGTTTTCCAAACAAAGCCATGTACAGGTTGACACTACAGGAGAATGAAGAGATCAAAAGACAAGTCCAAGATTTGTTGGACAAAGGATTGGTCAGGGAAAGCTTGAGTCCCTGTGCTATTCTGACAGTACTCAGTCCGAAGAAAGATGGAGGCTAGAGGATGTGTACTGACTCGAGGGCGATCACCAAGATAACCATCAGGTACAGATTCCCATTTCCAAGGATGGATGATCTGATGGATTTCTTGTGTGGAGCAAAATTATTTCCAAAGATTGATTTGAAAAGTGGTTATCATCAAATCCACATGAGAGAAGGTGATGAATGGAAGACAACCTTCAAAACCAATGAAGGGTTGTATGAATGGCTTGTTATGCCGTCTGGTTTAACAAATGCACCGAGTACCTTCATGAGGTTGACGAACGAAGTCCTAAGGGAGTTCATCGGAAAAATTGTTATCATATATCTGGATGACATACTGGTTTTCAGTAAAACAGTGGCAGAGCATCTGAAACATTTGGCTACAGTCATGCAGAAATTATAGCAGGAGAAGTTGTTGATAAACATGAAGAAATCCTCATTCATGAAGAAAGATCTCATTTATTTGGGATTTTTTATTTCTGCAGACAAATTGAGGATGGATCTAGATAAGGTGGAGGTAATCAAGAATTGGCCATCACCGAAGAATATCTTTGAGGTGAGAAGTTTTCACGGATTGGCTAGTTTCTACCAAAAATTCATTAGGAATTTTAGTGGAATTAGTGCACCGATGATGGACACAGTGAAGAAGAGACACAAATATTTTCACTAGACAGAAGAAGCTAAGAAGAGTTTTAATCTGTTGAAGAGGAAGATCGCGGAACAACCAATTTTGGTGTTGTCGGACTTCCAAAAGACATTTCAGGTGAAGTGCGATGCAAGTGGATTTGCAATAGGGGAAGTCTTGAGTCAAGATGATAGACCGATAACATACTTCAGTGAGAAGCTGAATGAAGCGAAAGTGAAGTAATCCATGTATGATAAGGAGTTCTATGTTATTATACAGACATTGAAGAAATGGAGACATTACTTTATCCTGAAAGAGTTTGTCTTATACAGTGACAATCATGCACTGCAGTTTGTGACTCAACAGGAAAAGTTGAATCATAGACATGTTAAATGGGTTGAATATATGAAGAATTTCACTTTTGTGATTAAACATATTTCTGGTACTGTTAACAAAGTTGTTGATGCTTTGAGCATGAAGTGTTTTCTATTGCAGGAGTTCAAAGTCAAAACATTGGGTTTTGATGATCTCAGGGATATGTACAGGGATGACTCAGATTTTAAGGAGGTGTACGAAGTAGCTGAGAATCCAATTCTCAGAGATAGAAGAAAATGGGCAGAATACATGATCCAGGAAGGATTACTGTTTAAAGGTAATCAACTTTGTATTCCAAAATGCTCCATGAGGGAGAATTTGTTGAAGGAGAAACACAATGGAGGATTGGCAGGACACTTTGGTCACAACAAGCCATTCGCAAAATTGAATGAGTCATATTTTTGGCCAGGAATGCGAGAAGACATCAAGAGATTTGTGGACAGATGCAGAATTTGCTAGCATTCAAAGGGAAGGAAACATAATGCAGGGTTTTATCAACCGTTACCCATACCTGAGAAGCTGTGGGATGCAATCACCATGGATTTCATATTAGGGATGCCAAGAACACAAAGAGATTTTGATTCAATCTTTGTGGTGGTGGATAGATTTTCCAATATGGCACACTTCATTCCATGTCAAAAAACCAGTGACACAACTCACACTGCGAATCTATTTTTCAAAGAAGTCATTCGAATTCACGGCTTACCAAGGAGCATAGTTTCGGATCGAGACACTAAGTTTATAGGACACTTCTGGAGGACCTTGTGGAAGAAGCTAGGAACTAACTTGTCATTTAGTTCATCTTGTCATCCTCAGATGGACGGACAGACAGAAGTGGTGAACAAAAGTCTGGGAGACTTGCTAAGAAGCCCGGTGACAGGACACCGCAACCAGTGGGACAACATATTATTATAGGCAGAATTTGCTTATAATGACTCAGTTAACAGAAGCACAGGGAAAAGTCAATTTCAGATTGTCTATAGCATGCAGCCAAGAGGAATTTATGAGCTGAGAGATTCAGAACAGATTGTAACTAGGAGCGCTAGTGCAGAAGATTTCGCAGAGGCGATGAAGGAACTTCACAGCCAAGTGAAGGAGCGTTTGTAGAGTTCAAGCCAGGAATATAAGCGCAGAGCAGATCAACACAGGAGACAACTTCAATTTTAGGTTGGTGATTTGATTCTGGAACATTTTAGAAAGGAAATGTTCCCGAGAGGAACATATAATAAACTGAAGATGAAGAAAATTAGACCATGTAAGGTATTGAATAAATTTGGGGCGAATGCTTACGATATTGAATTACCCGATGGGATCAGAATTTCTCCGATATTCAATATCTCAGATTGTACCCATATAAAGCTGAGGAAGCAGGGAAATAAAATGAATAGCCAGAGGTCCAGTGGAGGAAGCAGATGCCAGTTGCAGAAAAGTCACGGATGGAGCGCATACTGGACAAAAAGGGTCGACAAGAAGACCAGGCGAAAGAAATACTTTGAATATTTGGTCAAGTGGAAGGGCCATCCAATTGAAGATGTCAGCTGGGAGAATGAAGAAGATATCCAGAGGCATGGGCACACCGTACATGAGCTCATGGATAGGAGCCCATGAAAATTTTAAAGAAAGAGAGTATGATGCAGGAGCATCTGAAGCGAGCCAGCGCAGGGATAAAGGACAGCTGGAGAAGCACCCAACACAAATTTTGAAATTATCTTGAAGTTAATGCACCAATATTAAATGAGATAATTAAGAAGGACCGCACTTGTAAAATGTAAATGGACCTTGAGCGATCCGCTCTCGTCCATAGTAGGTAGAAGGATATTATGATAGTTAATGCAAGTAGATAGAATTTAATTCTACATTAGACAGTTTTAGAGAAAGAGAGGTAAATGGGATATAGACACCCTCAATGTGTATTGTAAGAGAGGATGCCAATTGAGAGCATAGAGCATAGAAGAGAAGAAGCAGAGAGTTGTGTAGCTGAATTCCATGTACATAAGTTCTGGATTAATACAAGAAGGCTTTGATTTAGACTCATGGTGTTCAAATATTCTTTGTGTATGCATTTTTTGAATGTTATGCTCATGAATGTTTTACTCTTTTTGTCATGAAATTTATTTTATGTTATGTATGAATGATTTCTTGTTAAATGTTTGAAATCTGAAAGAGAGAGAGTAAGGGAAATGAGTTTCAATTGTTTCTCTATCTGAGCAAGAGTTCCTGCAAGGAGTGCAGTTGAATTGTCCGCAAGGAGTGCGTTGACAAAGGGTTCAGAGGTTTGTCTCTGAAAGCTCAGGAGAGATAGCTTTTGTTCTCATTCCCTCAGAAGTGCAGTTGGGCACAGGAGATGTGCAAGGTGTGCACAGGTTGAGAAGAGGTTCAGGTTTTGTAACCTGAATGAAGTATTAAGAGTTTGTTGCTGCAGGAGTGCACAGAGTCGACGAGTTCCAATTCCTTGGAGTAATTAAGGGATTTGCTACAAGGAGTGCGCGTAGGAGTCTTCTTCAAGACTCAGAGTTGGAGAAAGTTTAGGAAGGATAAAGCCTTCAAAGTCATCGAAGGAAGCACAAGAAGCTTGTGCACTGAAAACGGTGAGAAGGCATTGCAAGTTGGGTCGCAGGTGGTTAAGTACCGTGGAAAACCCACTTGTTGAAAAGTTATAGAAGTCTTTATGAAGGAAAGAACGGACGGTCAGAATTCTCTGTGGAGAATTCACGAAGTCCCATGAGCCATTAGATCTCACGGAGGAGCAGAGGAGTTACGACAAGTGTTTTTGACAGGTTTAAGCTCAAGATAATTAGAACCGTAGATCTAAGCCACAGGAGCTGTTGGATTTACCTATGGATTTCCATTTCGGGTTTTTGTATATTGAAGTCTTGAAATTTGTGCAACAAGACTCATGAAATCACGAAACGTGAAGTCCCGAGGATGAAAGGATTATGTGGGCCACATAATCAGCAGGGTGGACAGGTGGTTCACTATCAACACGGGAGTCAAACTTCGTTGACCATTTCGGGGTTTTGTGGGGTGAAGACCTGAACTCTTTACATTAGGATTTGTGAAATCGTGAAGCCTGAAGTCCCGACGAAATGAGGGGTTGTTGAAAAGTCAAAGCTTACGAGCGCATCGAAGTTTCTACAAATTGGGTTTCAGGAATTGAGGGAATGAGTTTCTTGACAACGCAACCACTGAAATCGCGATAAGGAGAAATCCGAAATAGAGAGAGGAAAGGTCAAGCGTTGACTGTTTTTGGGTTTTGGGGATTTGAGACACAAGGTGCTTGACCACTAGATTCACGAAAGTGCGAAGTCCGATCTCCCAAAGTATAAGGGGGAATTTCTCGAAGTTAATTGTGGGTGCAGATTTCCTGAAAGGGAAATAGAGGAACCATTTCCGAAAGCTCTTCGGGCCAGCGGAAGAGGAAAGACCCTTAGTACGTGACCTTTCGACCTGCGGGTTGAGGAGGGGTTGCGTCATCACCTATGAGGACTCCTATTATGCACATATACTATCGTGTTACATGCCTTTGCTCATAAAATCATAAGAAACTCTTTCTCATGTATTATAGCCCTGGAAAAATCGATGATGGACCAATTATTTCTCTCTACAACCCCATTCTATTGAGGGTTGTATGATATTGTCAACTCCCTCTTGATCCCTTCCTCCTTGCATAAATACCTGAAGTCACTAGAGGTGTACTCTTCCCCATTATCTGACCTCAATAACTTGATATTCTTTCCTGTCTAGTTCTCCACCTGAGTCCTAAACTCCTAAAATCGACTGCATATTTCATCCTTGGTATTAATAAATAAGATCCAGTTTTTTTTGGAAAACTCATCAATGAGTGTCACATAATATGATGCTCTCTACACTGATTAATCTACTGACATCGACCCACTCACATCTAAATGAAAAAGATCCAAGATTCCCCTATACCTACTCTCATTGCTTAGAAAAGAATCCTTAGCATTCTTTCGAAGTGAAAACCCTTTACACATGTCCTGTTGCTCAACAATGAGATATGGAAGACTTGTAACAATCTCCCTCAGAATTGGAAGCACTCTGTAGTGTAGGTGTCCAACATCTTGTGCCATAACTCACATAGGTTATCATTTTTATGTACCAAGGGCCAAATAGGATTTCCCTGCAACCTATATAAATTTCCCTCTCTAACCCCATTGACCACTGTTGTGTCCGAGCTATCTCTCTCTGTATGTATGAGTATTTGTCCTCTATGACAAGTAACAACAAAACCCATGTACTCTATAAATGAGAGTAAGATCAAGTTCTTCTTTAATCCTGGTACATGAAGCATATCTTGGGCATCAAATGATCCTATTGACTCAAGTTGGAACAAAATATCCCCCTCACCATTCACTACATACTTGGCATCATCTCAAGCTCCACATGGATCCATGATTCCCTCTCTATCAGACTGCTAAATAAATCTTGTTCTTCTGTCATATGACAAGATGCACCAGTGTCCAAGTACCACACACTCCTAATGGTTGTGCTAGTAGAAAACAAAGAAACTAGTGAGAAATCCTTCTCAAACTTCCCTGCAAACTCATTTAGTTGTGACTATGATGATGGTGTTGTCTGCATATTTCATCTTCCCTTCTTCAAATATTTGGACACTGAGATGAATAATGCCCATTCTTATGACATGCAAAGCTCTTTATTTTACTCAAGTCCTTCTTCTTCCCTGGTTGTGAAGTTCCTCCATCACTATTACCCTTCTTGTTGGAACCCTTTCCTTTTCCCTTCCTTGTATTACTGACAAGGGCCAAGTTCACATCACTACTTCCTTGCTTGTTTCCTTTAGACTCCTCCCAAGTATCTTCATGGATAAAATCATCCCAAATCCTTTTCCAATATGGGAGTTTTTCCCGAGTGCAGACTCCCTCGAAAAATGGTTCCAAAGACTTGGAAAAACCATTCAATGCCACATTGACGAACTCTACATCATCCAATTTCTCCCCTATAGCTGCAAGTTGATCACATATCCGTGTGATCCTCATGAAATAGTTGGTAACATTTTCATATCTAGAAATCTGCACAGATCTGAGTTTATTTCTTAATAGCATCTTCCTATTCATGTTATCATTTTGGAATAATCCTACCAGAGCATCAAAAATATCCTTGTCCATCTTCTTCTTAGATAAGTGAGGAATGAGACGATCCTTCATTACATCCAAGATTACCCCCTGGGCTTTAATCTCCTTCTTCTCATGAGCTAGAAAATCTTGTGGATCTATTGGTGGAGGAGCTACTTTTTCCACAATTGCCCAAAAGTCATATTCATTCAAATAAAAAGTGACTCTGGATTTCCAAGATAGAAATTTGGATGCTCCATCCAATCTATCTTCAACTCTCAGACTTTTTGTTTCCATCCCTTAGATCTAAAAATATTCACTAGAAATAACCCGATGTTGAAATTGGCCTTATACTGACTTGTACGATCCTGTACACACCTATCACTACTAAAACATGTGTATGCACGTGCATGTTCTCACTTCAACCCATGTACAACTGATCCGTATGACTGTAAAAAACAAGTTCTACCTCTATACGACTGTTTCCCTGAAATCCAACCCTTGATTTCTGACTGTTGGTTATAAATATATTGAGAACTATTGTGGCTCTAAAATATGGATTCCTCTTAGAGAGAGAGCTCTGATACCATGTTTATTTTCCTAATCATGACACCTAGGTATATTGTTATCTAATTATTTTCTTGTTGTGAATTAGATTAGCAACTCACAAAACAAAATACACTTGCTGGAATAATCAACTCAAATAAATAGAAGAAGCAACACTGGAAACAAAAATCTCATACACACTACACAAAGATATTCTTCCCATCAACTAAGCTTATCATTCAAATAACTTAAAATCTTACAAGGGCTCCCTTATTGGGAAAATTTCCCACACAGAAAATACAAAAAACTTTAGACAATTCCTGCAAACCCTATAAACTCATGCTTGGTTGTATGATCCCATACAAACAAGTTC
>ML819471.1:145206-156464 GCA_009831015.1 Picea engelmannii
TGGCAAAACGACTAGCTTTAAAACACAAATCTAAGGGTGAAGAGTGTTGCAAGAGAAAGGTCCTTCAAACCCTAAAAGTCAAAACCCTAGGTGTAGAATCAACTAGGCCTAGGACGTCTTCTTCCTTCAACTTATGTTCAAAAGCTAACTCAGAAAAATGATGACTAGTGTAACAACGACTAGGCTATATCCTCCTTAATCAATGGCTAAAACAAGTTCTCAATCATGGGAACATATAGAAAGGACCTACTTGTGTGCTTGCTACCTAGGGTTTCAAGATTAAGCAATATAATAACAATGTAACAATAAATGCAAGAGATTTAACCTACAACCATTCATTTAAGAAGTTTTGCATGAGAAATACACTTACAAATCATGAAGAGAGCTTATCAAACCCTAGTTGTAAACCTTCCAATGAGAGAAAACACCATAACATGCCAAGAATAATCCTCCACAAGAGTTGCACCTCACTTCCAAGAGCAATAATACCAAGACAAAAGACTAAAAATGATCTCTCAGAAGAGAGTGAGTTGTGTTATATTAAAATGAGAGGCAACGTCCTCTATTTATATCATCCAAATGACCTTTAATTTAAAAAATAGGTCATTAAAACAATCGACAAGGCTGACTTGTAATTTTACACTGTTTTTACATTAAATGCTAAGAAATGTCATAATATGAGCCAAAAAGGAGACGCCAGACCCTTCTGAGGGAGACGTTGCCCCTTTTTTGGCAAGCTCAACATCTAGGAAGCAGAACATTGGCCCCTCTAGGGCTCCTCCAAGATGCCACATGTGCCAAATGACCTCAACACACTACCAAACTCTCCATAAAATGTCCAGCTACCTCAGGTGACATCCTCTCCATCAAAAGCAATCGTCCCATCTGTAGTGGGTGATCCCCCCTAGGCCGGGCTCTGCCAAAGTGTCCTGGGTAGGACATCCTTCTTCCTTCTCATGCATTGGCTCATAATAATGTTGTCTTGTATTTTCCATCTCAACAACCATCTGATGGGCTCTTCATCCCCATGGAGGTCTAAGCTAATCATATCCCTATGTGCACCGGTCCACTGGTACCTGTCCACCGGGTATGGTCCTACACATCAAAAACTACGCCCTCCATGGGCTCATCAGTCCTCGGGATCATAGTAATGTCAATCACATTTCATCATTAAATTTATCAAATACATGCATGAGATCCCTAACATATCATCTAAGAGCTCAAAGACATTACACATATCTTCTATACACAGCTGAAGAAACCAACAGAATAACCTAATGGGCTAATACCCACAAGAAAAGGAAAGTTTCCTCAGAGGATTATTCAAGCCATGTATATGAAGTGGTATGGTCTAGGGATGTCCATTCATAGTAAGACCAGGGGTAGGTGTTGTCTGTGGGTGTCTCTGTAGGAGGTGAGCCATACCCATCATGGATGCACTTTTTCCAAGCCCCTATATTGCCTTTATTTTTCATTTTTTTATTTTCTTTCTTTTTTACTTCAAGGTCTGACCAGAGGACACTGCCTTGGCGTGGTGACCAGAGATGACAGTGTTACCCACTGATATCTTCATAGAAATGATAAGGATGGCTCGTGATGCGACCCCCGTTCCCTTGGCCATGCAACCAAAGGTCACTGCCCTGGCATGGTGACCAGATAATGGCAATGTCATACTGCTGGATACCTATGAACATAATGGGCCAGTTCATGATGAGACCTCCCATCCTCTTGGTTAGGTCTTGTTTTATTATTTTTCTTAGGGTCCCTTTAGTTTCTTATCGAGAGGCATTTTATTGCCTTATCGGGGATCTCTGGTCGAAGCATCTCTAGGTTTCATTTCTTATGGCTTTTATCTTTTACCAACTGCTTTTACCCCCTGGGCCTTTAGCCCCTTCTTCCCACAAGACAAAGTGTAACCGTCAAAAGGTCATCCTAATGGCCGAACTAGGGGAATGGGATAGATGTGTAGAAGATAAGATGTAAAACAATAGAATGGTGGGAGCAGACGATGGCTCTGCAAACCCCCCCTGGTGGCTAACCAAAACCCATGAGTACCAGCTTTCTAGGTCACCCCATTAATCACCCCAACAAAGGTCAAGTGGATTAGTGTAAGATCCAAGCATTTATCAGAAATGAAAGGATCCTAATGCATATATAAAAATGTTATAATGATCAAACATGACACATACCATGATACCTTGGACCGATTACCTCATGGAGAAAGAGTCCTATCCGATGCAAGTCCAAGCCAATGGTGATGGAAGTTGCTGCTGCTAACGGGACAAGTCCGACGAAGAAGAAGAAGGATGGGCCCCCCAAGGCCATGCTCAGGTTGATCCTTCTCTCGGTACTTCATGTCTAGGACCTGTGGGCCTCGAGTCATGATCTCCTAGTTATCCCTAGATATCAGGGATAATAGGATGTAAAGACTGCATTTCTCAATGGATTTATTGAGGAGGAGGTGCACATTGAGTAGCCACAGGGGGTTCGAGGTGAGTGAGAGAAAGTCTCATGTGTGCCTTTTGAGAAAGGCACTATATGGTCTGAAGCAAGCTCCCAGAGCTTGGTATTCATGCATTGACACATATTTTATTTAGATGGTATTTGAGAAGAGAAATGTTGATCCTAACCTCTATTACATCATTAGAGGTGAGGACACACTCATTTTAATTTTGTATGTGGATGACTTGTTCATTATGGGAGTGGACCATGTCATAGATGAGTGAAAGTTGGGAATTCATCATATTTTGAGATGAGTGACATCGGTTTGATGCACTATTTTCTGGGCATGGAGGTATGGTAGGAGGAGGGTCACATCTTCCTTGGATAGGGGAAGTATGATGCAAAATTTTTGAGCAGGTTTTAGATGGAGTACTGTAGGTCTATGTCAACTCCCATGGTCACCAACTAGAAGAATCTTAGCGCTTTAGCTTCCCAGTTTGTGGATGCTACAATTTATAGACAGTTGATTGAATCATTGATGTATCTAGTCAACACTCGACCATATATTTGTTTTTCCATGAACACTCTCAACCTACACATGGTAGAGTCGAGCAGTGCTCATTGGATTGAGGAAAAAATTGTTTTGAGGTACATTGCAGGTTCAATTGATTATGTCCTAGACTATATAAGAGGGAATGGAGTCAGTTTGGTTGGCTACACAGACTTGTACTGAGCATGATGTGATACTAACATGAAGATCACCTCAAGGTGATGTTTTGGGTTGGCATCAAGACTTGTTTCCTGGTACAACTGAAAACATAAGTCAATTTCTTTGAGTTCAACCAAGGTAGAGTATATGGTGGCCAATCAAGCCAAATGCAAGGCCATTTTTCTTTGTAATATGATGGTAGGGTTATTTGGTCAAGAGTTTCCTCCAATTGTTAATCACTGCGATAATCAGAGTTGTATCAAACTCTCTGAGAATCCCATTTTCCATGACAGGTCGAAGCATATAGAGATCAAATACCACTTCATCAGAGATTGGGTTCAACGAGGGGAAATACACTTGCAATATATATTGAATGATGAGCATATTATAGATATTCTCACCAAGGCCCTGCCAAGGAGAAAACATGTCTACTTCAGAGACAAGATGGGCTTGGTGAGAAACACTTTCCTCGGTAAGAGGGAGTGTTGAGATTTGGGTACCTTGGGAAGTGGCCCCTTGTGGTTTTTAGTCTCTAACCACAAGTGGGAAATACTTTGGTACTATGTACCTTTTACTTTATGTCTAATTCAACTTTGACTTCACTTAAGTCAAAAAGTTGAATTTTTGTCACTTAGGAAAAAGTGATTAATTATTCACTTTGTGGGTGAAAGTGAACTTAGGGAACTTAACCCAAAGTGGGTTTGTGAGTGAGATTATTGTGGGATGATATCAACCTTTGATTAAAGAATGGATGGAGAGATGTTAGCCATCCATATCTTAGGTTTCCTTATGGAGGTTCAAGAGGGGCGCATAGGGCCAAGAGAGGCTCATTCTATCTTTTGTTCACTTGAAGAGGAAGAGGAGAGCAATGGAGATGGGAATGGAAGCAATGGATGATTTTTTCAAGGGAGCCTCTGTTACAAATTATTTTCATCACCCTTATGACCGTTAATGATGTAAACCTATTCTTTGTCTTTAGAAGGATCAGTGGCCCAAATTTCTGAAGAAAGAAGGGAGAAGAACTTTGCTTGAGAGAAGAAGTTGTCTTTTCCTTTGTAAAAACCATATTAAGGATGATCGTCGCACCCTACCTAATGTTAGGGGTGCGATGATTCCATATCATTTCTTTCTGTACTAAACTTGTCTTGTGACGTCGTCACACTCTGCTTAGTTATATGGGTGCGATGATTTTCATATGTGGGAAAAACGAGCATCTCCTCGATGCTTCTAGAAGGAGAAGATTCTCTGGTGAGGTGGCCTTCAATCAGTTTGTATCTTAATTGATTTTTTGATTTATTGGAATCATCCTAACCTCCTCACCTTATCCTCTTCAGCTTATAAAAGGAGAGGAGCTCTCATGAAGAAAGTGGGATTGGAAATTTGGCTTGAGATTGTTAGCTTGGATTGAGTTGGATAGCTTTTGGTGTGAGATTTAGTAATTTTTGTAGCTTTGGGATTTTCTTTGTCAAGATAGATTGTTGATCTCAAAATCCATGGAGAAAGAAGTGTGTGGGAAGCAAGGAACTATTGGAATGGACCTTACAACATCAAGGCATTGGTTGTATTCTGCTTTTGATATTTTTAATACAGTGATATATTTCTTTCCCATAAAATTGGTCTTATTTTATTGTATGATTCCTTGATCACATACATAGGTTTTTTTGTGTATACGTTGTTGATTTCACTTCGTTGGATTGTGTCTTTTTACAGGTTCAACATCCCATAAGACTTGGAAGGGAGTGAGGATGACACTAGCAAGGACAAACGACATTTAAAAGGTATGTCATTTATATCTTGTTAGTTAGTATGCTTGATAATTAAAACTTAGGGAAAGTTTTATATTCTATCTTGTTTTGTTCTAGTTCCGGGTGGAACTAGAGAGATCTATTTGTGTCTGCACTTACCGATTATTCCAACAACAAAATTGGCGACCATACTGGGGATACATTAAGGCCCTCCTATGATGAGACTTTTCCTGTCTACTTCAAATCATTATCTAGGATTTAGATTTAGAAACTAATCAGTACCTTGGAACTTGCATGCCTCAATGGTCGATTTCCTGCTTTCGACAATGGGTTTTCATTATCGACCCTTGATTGGAATATTCCATTGAGTATTTGACTACAACTCATTAATTCACATTTGTTGGATTGTACTAGAGTACCTTGGGATTCATTAAAATTAATGGTGATTTCCCTCACACTTGTTAATGGTATACACTAATGACCGATAATCAAGTGGTTTATACCATGTTTGACTTCAACACATGTATTCACATGGTTAGATTCGTACTATAGAGTGATGGAGATGAAGACCCTGAATATTTTATGATAGATTCAGGTTTTTTTGGAGTATATTCAGATTATTCTATTGCATAGATCCATAGTGTATGTCTCGTGTCTATGTTCAAACTTGAGTCTTTAATGCATAGATCCACATTGTATTTTTGGTGGCTATGTTTAGATTTGAGTCATAATGGCATGGATCCATAGTGTATGTTTGGTGGCTATGACTTGTCTTACTTGACATGGATCTTTGCATGTCAGAATTTATGTTTTGAGTCATTTGTATTATGAGTATAGTAATGCCTACCTCAATGATGCTATATTATTGTACTGTATTTCCTTGTTTGTTGGCAGGTTTTCAACTGACGTGTTCCTTGTTCCCTACACACACTCGACAAAGTATTTCATCTACCACTCTGTTCTAACTTCATGATTTGGGGGGATCTCTGTTACAAATTATTTTCCTCACCCCTATGACCATTAATGACGTAAACCTATTCTTTGTCTTTAGAAGGATCAGTGCCTGAATTCCTGAAGAAAGAAGGGAGAAGAACTTTGCCTGAGAGAAGAAGTTGTCTTTTCCTTTGTAAAACCCCTATTAAGGAGGATTGTTGCACCCTAACTAATGTTAGGGGTGCGGCGATCCAAGATCATTGCTTGTTGTACTAAACTTAGCTTGCGACGTCATCGCACTCTACCTAGTTATAGGGGTGCAGTGATTTTTGTACGTGGGAAAAACAAGCATCTTCTCGATGCTTCTAGAAGGAGAAGCTTCTCTGGTGAGGTGGCCTCCAATCGGTTTTGATATTAATTGATTTTATGATTTAGTGGGATCATCCTAACCTCCTCACCTTATCCTCTTCATCTTATAAAATGAGAGGATCTCTCATGGAGAAAGTGGGATTAGAAATTTGTCTTGAGATTGTTAGCTTGGATTGAGTTGGCTAGATTTTGGTGTGAGCTTGAGTAATTTTTGTATCTTTGGGATTTGATTTGTAAATATATATTGTTGATCTCAGAATTTGTGGAGAAATAAGTGTGTGGGAAGCACATGACTATTGGAAGAGACCTTACAACATCAAGGCATTGGTTGTATTCTCCTTTTCATATTTTTAATACAGTAATATATTTCTTTCCCATAAAATTGGTCTTATTTTATTGTATGATTCCTTGATCACATACATAGGTTTTATTGAGTATACGTTGTTTCTTTCACTTCGTTGGATTGTGTCTTTTTATAGGTTCAACATCCCATAAGCCTTGGATTGGAGAGAGGATGATACTAGAAAGGAAAAACAACATTTAAAAGGTATGCCATTTATCTCTTGTTAGTTAGTATGCTTGATAATTAAAACTTATAGAGATTTTTATATTATGACTTGTTTTGTTCTAGTTCTAGGTGGAAATAGGGATATTTGTTTGTGTCTGCACTTACTAATTAGTCCAACAACAACCTCCTTCCATGGAGGGCTCTAGGAGGCTTTGGCTTCCATTATTTTGTGGTGTTGATACTTGCTTGGAGGAGGCACACTATAGGAGGAGGGTGCACATATAGCAGGGAGGTATTGCACTTGTCAGATTATTGGTTTGAGAGTCTTGTTGGAGAGGTAGCACACATAGTTAGATTTATGTGCAAGGGTTTATTCTACAAGGATTCAAGGAGAAAGGGAAAACACTTTCAATGGGATTGAGAAACAAAGGAGAAGGGAACACCATGCTTGGGCGCATTCACCTTCTTGGACTTACAAAACAGTTTGAGAGGGGCTTACTTTGTATCAGGTTCATTTGTTTCATGTACTTGTTGTATCTCACATTCTTTACATCACATATATAGACTTATATTCCAAACTGGTTTTCCCCGGGGTTTTTTATCCAAGATTGTGTTGATCAAAAACCTTTGTGTCCTATTTTCATGTATGCTAGAGTTTAGAACAACATTAATTAATTTTTAAATATCTATAGGTGTGTTATATATTTAAGGTATGCATGTGCTAACCTATTGGCTACTAAAACTACATGCTAGAGCACCTTAAAGCTTATGTAACCATAACTAAAAAAATGAAAATTTTCATGAACATTTTGTTGTTATAAAACAACAGAAAATAATTGTGTGACAGTTGAAACTTAGAGCCAACTTGAGGTCAAAGACATACCTAGTTGGGAGCATGTTAGGACCTCATATTTCTTCAGCTCCAATTCTTGGGCTTGATCTCCAAGCTCCTCAATGAAACCGAATTTCTGTAAAGACTAGCTTAGGAACTCTTCCTCTTACTCTATATGATTAGAAAAAAAAAATCTATCTATGAAGACTGAAACAACAATAGACATGCAAACATTGAACACATGAACTTGAAGGGAATAGGCCAAGTTTATATTAATTGGAAAGGCAAAGAAGACACTTACACAACATGATTGAAGATGCAGTCACTTCTCCAAGCTCTCCTTGTCTAACCCTTGCATGAATATTGACATAAAAATGATGATGCTTCTCCCATGATCAAAGGTTTGACATACAATCTCTTTTTCTCTTTCACCTTGGAAATACCTTCAGTATATAGGATTGAGAGTTACAACCACCATGATAAAATGAAGAATATGGTTGAGGAAATGTCTCGGTTGGGATCTGATCCTAAGATAAATCCATAGTATAGGAGTCGACCACAACAAACCTCATCCATCAAGAGCTGGCCCTTAGAAAGAGGTGGAGGATTCCATGATTCCATCTAACAAGACTAGCACTCCCCTAGACTTGAACAGAAGGTGCCATCCTATAAAGTGATTCTCCCCTAACATGGCAAGGGGGTTCCATCACATAAAGTGGCACCCCCCCAACATGGAAAAGGGGGCACCACCATTCACAAATGGCCAAAATTGGTCAATTTTTCCAATAAAAAGGTATGTTTCGACTGTCAGATGATGTGGTTTCTTCTTCCAACATGAATTAGGGATTGTGACAATTGTTTTCATGGGGTCAATGGGTTGCGACACTAAGAAAAGAAAATGTGAAACTTGGTAAGGTGCATACAATACTTGTGATAATGCTTGCGACACCTAACAAGGTGCATACATCTCTTTGCGACACTTTCTACACTTAGGGTGTGAAACTCAAGTGTGGAATTTTGATGTGTAACAACCTCCAAGATACCTCAACCCATACTTCATTGTACCTATCAATTACCTAAGCACATGATTCACTACTATCCAATGAACCTACACTGGTTCCACCATGATGATGCAGATGAAGACGCACTCTACATCCGCTCACAGGATCGTTCAATCACCAAGTGAGCCGAATTGGCTCTTTCGATTCCCGCGAATCTCTGTTAAAAACCCGATCCACAGGTCCTTCCTTTTCCTTCACGGCCCGAATGCGATCGTGAACAATTTCCCCATAGGAAATATGATTTCGACCTTCGGGATTCCCTAATTCTCGATGTCACAAGAACCCCTGTTCTCTTGATTCCATGAACGCCAAATATTCTAAAATACCGAAACACCTTTTTCAGCGACTAGCCCTAAGGGCTAAGTCTTGGCCCACACGACCTTCCTCTATATGACCGCAGTCCCTTTCGGGGATTTGGGCTTTCAAACACTGAAACACATTTGTCCTCAGGATTCCCGATCCTCCGAATCCCGATTTTCCAATATGACGTCAGTTGGCCCCACAATGGAACTCTCCACCCTGTCGGGGTTTCAGACTCTGCATTTCGAAAATGCATGTGGTTCTTGTCCTCAGGATTCATAATTTGTCGAATCCCGATATGCCGATGGACTCTCCCCTTTTGAGAAATTTCTTGAAGGCTTCGATTGTTGCCACGCATCCTCCTATGATGGATGGTCCTCATCGCTTCAAGATTTTGGGGTTTTCGATGCCGAAATGCTCCGACTTCTTGTCCTCGGAACTCCTGAAATGCCGAATCCCGATATGCTGATGGACTCTTCCCTTTTGGGACTTTTCTCGAGCCCTTAGATTTTTTCCACGCGTCCTCCTATGATGGAAGGTCCTCCATAATTTCTCAATTTCGTGAAATCAAATGCCGATATTCTCCGACGTCGTGTCCTCTCCATCCTCGAAGTCCTGACTTGAAATATGCTGATGGGCTCCTGATCTCTGCCACGTGTCCCAACGAACAGACGACTCAGGTCTCCTGTCATTGAGACTTCCAATATCTTGATTTCTGAAATCCCGATGGAAACTCTTTCGGGACTTTCTTCTCCATGTTCATGAAGTCTTAACTCCATCACAACTCCGGTTAGATCTGACGACTGATGGGTATTTGGGTCAAGATCCAAAGGTACAGATCCGTCCTCCTTGTGCACTCCTCTTGCTGCTCCTTGGATGTGAAACTCTCAATGGTATAGATCCTTTTGGAATATCCAACGACAGCTTTTGCTCCTCCCGAGCTTCTATGCATTTCTTCCCAGATTTGGGAGAATTTCAAATTCTCAAAGGCCTCGACCTTTGCTCCATTTCTGTGAGCTCCACGATCGTGATTTCTCGCCTGCGCACATATGAAAACGCTGCCCCTCCTGAGATTTTCCTTTGAATCGTCAAGGGATTTTGTGACTTTTGTGCCTCTGTAGAGTCTTTACACGCACACAAAGGTGCTATCCATCCTGAGATTTTCCCTTTACTCAGACTTCTAAGGAAATAATTCATTCTCCTATAGATGGAGAAATATGATGCCCTCCTGGCACTCCTTTGCTCAAGCAACCTCTTGCTGAGTCTTTCAGGGTGTTCAACAACCCTGTAGAGATCCTTCCCTTTAGACTCTTCTCCTAATTCCAGAACTCAAAAGAGAGTTCTCTTCCTTGTACTTGTCTGCATAATGTTTCAATGCCCTCCTGGCAAAGTTTTACAAAAATATCAGCAGAGTTTCTGTCCTCTCCTGTGCACCCTATGCACCTGCTCAACTCCCTCTTGGAAGAGCTCTCAGAATCCTCAGTGATTCTGGTTCTTCTTAAACTCACAGCAGAGTGCCTCCTCTGTGCACTCCTTGCACTGGCTCGATGCCCACCTGACAGAGCTTCACAAAAATCCTCAAAGATTCTTTCTGCTACTGTGTTTTCCTCAACAGCCTTTCCTCCAAGGTGTTAAACAACCTTGAGGTCCTCCTCCTGAGCTGTTGACTTAAGTTCTTGTGCTGTAGCATGTATTTGTCTGAACCCGCAGTATTCAGAAGTGCTTCAGTGCACTGGTATTCAGAGACCGCAGTACTCTGTCACGCCCTCTTGGCATGAAACCTCAAAGACCTTCACCTGAAATCAAAACAACTCCTGCAAATGAAAACCTACAACATACATCTACATCATACATTCATATCATATGAAGAACTCTCACAGACATTCATTTAACACATAGTCATGTAGGAAAAACTGCTATTTGTATTAAAAATGGCAAACGCCTGTGTTTACAAGGTGTTCCTGAGCACGGCTTGTAACAAGGTCTCGGCTCCTTCTCTCTTCTACTCTCTACTCGCAGACCCTCTTCTCATTCTACTAACTCCTTTTTTTTCAAAATGAGATACTGATCTCTTTTACCTGAGGGGGATCTTTGAGCTCTTCCCTCCAAATCTACCTACCCTATTCAATAGCATTGAATGGGTTGTCTAGTCCACAAATCAGATCTAGATCTTAGCCTTACAAACATTAAAGGCCTACCTACTCTAATTCCTGCACAAAGTGTTAAGCCCTAATATTGGCTCATTACCACTTAATTGGGGCATATTAGATTAGTAATGTTATTTTATTTATGTCGGCTTAGGCCATTAGTTGTGATTTAGATTAGTAATGTTATTTTATTTATGTCGGCTTTAGGCCAT